>CM057454.1:73847500-73852500 GCA_016271365.2 Neoceratodus forsteri
TTTCAAGAACTGTTGGTCAGGTTTTGTGAACACCACGTTCCCAACATTGCAGAAGGTGAGAAATGCACAACATAGGCGTGGTTACATCCTGAGCCACAAATTCCCAGCACAACAGTGTTTTGAAAGTGTAAGGGGATGGTTCTGTTTGGCATGGGCGAGGTAAGCAGTAACACAATGGGGTGTGGATTATGCTTTGATAAACACATGCGTAGGCCGAATGCTGTATTGCCCCTAGAAGTGCATTTATCAGAACGTAACCCACGCCCCATTGTGTATCATTGCACTTATAAAATAGTTATATGTTGAGAAACTGGTATTAAAGATTTGATTTAAAAACAATTTATTTTACTTGATATAGTCCCTCACTTTGTCTTGGGGTGTTCCACTGCTCTGATGTCACCAGATGTGCTTTGGTTTCCTACGGGTTGCTGCCACGGACCGCTGGCTAGACCATGGTTTCTTGACTGTTGTGTCAGCAGCATGCTGCCATCTGCATGCAGCGTTTCAGAAAGGTCTGGTACCGTCCCTCTGCTTGCGGATCGGGAGGTGGTGTTTGATTTTCACAGCTGTTTTGAAGCAGGTAAACAAGGCGGCAGATTTTGAAAAGGTGAAGGCAGGGTGGCACAGGGATAGTGTTGGCAAGTTGGTCGCCATTTTGGCACTTGTTATTTACTGTGGTATAAGCAGAAGAAAGACATAGCTGGCAAGGGCTGTCAGCCAGTCACATTGCTTTACTGTCTCTACACATTATATAATTAGTGTGATAGTACCAAGCTTGATTGACAAACACCATATCTGTTACTGCTGTTTTATTCTTATGAAACTACAAAGTGTGAAAATGGTAACATCAGTAATCCTGTTTTGTCTGTGAACCTTGTATTGATTGCCCCTTCCTTGCCTTGGTACTGTATGTTTTCATAGAGAACAAGTAAAAGCAGAGCTGATTCAACGTAAAGGAAGTGCAAGATAATGCATATGGGGCACAAAAACCCTGGCACAATATATCAGTTGTTGGGGGGTGAGGATATAGCATGCATCAAGCAGGAAAGGGATCTTGGGGTTATCATCTCTGATGACTTCAAGGTAGGAAACAGTGTGACAAGGCAGCAGGTAAAGCAAATAGGATGCTGGGATGCACAGGCAGGGGCATCACCAGCAGGAAAAGAGAGGTCATAATTCCACTATATAAGACACTAGTGAGGCCCCACCTGGAGTACAGTGTACTGTTCTGAAGACCTTACCTACGTAAGGACATAGACAGGGTAGAGAAGATTCAGAGGAGGGCAAAAGATGGTACAGGATTGCATCACAAGTTCTATGAGGACAGGCTGAAGGACCTACAAAACGTTGAAAATGCCAGCAGAAACAGGCCTCACAGTCTATCGAGTCTGCTCGGACAGGTAGCTAGTCTGGCCAACTTGCAGCTGCCCCACCCACCCTTCCCCTCCTCACAAATACCCCAGCTCACTCTGTCCCATCCCTCTTAAAACCTTCTACTATGCTACAGGCTACCACCTCCTCCAGCAGAGTATTCCACTTATCCACCACCCTCTCAGTGAAATAATGTCTCCTGACTTCCCTCCTGATTCTCCCCCAGTTTCATCTGGTGTCCTGTTATGACCCTCCCTTCTAATATGGAAAATCCCTTCTTTACTAACTTTGTCAATCCCCTTCAAATATTTAAAGGTTTCAATCATGTCCCACCTGTCCCTCCTGATCTCCAGGGAATACATGTTCAGCTTGCCCAACCTCACCTCATAGGAGTATCCCTCTAACCCGTGGATCATCTTTGTCGCCCTCCGCTGTACACCTTCCAACAATCTGATGTCCTTCTTCAAGAATGGGCACCAGTACTGCACGCAGTATTCCAGGTGCAGCCTGACCAGCGACCTGTAGAGGGCAGGATCACCTCCCATTTCTGGAGGAGGCTCCCCTATCTATACACCCCACATCCTGTTGGCTTTTGCTGCCGCCTTCTGCACTGAGCAGAGTTGATCATCCTCCCTGTTGTAAGCACCCTAGATCTTTCTTCCTCTGTGTGTTAACTGTACACCCCAAGCTGATAGCTCCTCCTGGTTGTTAGCCTGGAAGTGCAAGACCTTGCACTTTTGGCATTAAACCCAAACTACCATACATCTGACCACTCCTGCACTTTGTCAGGCCTCCTGCAGCCCCTCCACTTCTGATGCCATCCACCACGGCACCCATCTTTGTGTTGTCTGCAAAGAGACTGATCTTACTCCAAACCCCGTGGGAGATGTCTGCTATGAATATTCTGAACAACACTGGTCCCAATACTGATTCCTATGGCACACTGCTCGTCACATCCCTCAGTGTTGAGAGCTCTCCCACCTCCCTTTGCTGCCTTCCTTCAGCCAATTGGTGATCCAGCTTGCCATCTTTGATCCCACCCCTATCTGTACTCCCTGGAGGGATGAGGGAGAGAGGGATATGATAGAGACATACAAGTACCTTACAGAGAGGAACAGGTGCAGGAATACACTATTGTCCAGCGAAAACAGTGTTCCACGCTGGAACATCTTTTCAGCTCCAGGACTAGAAGGTATATAGGATGAAGTTGGGGGAGGGGCAGTTCAGAGGAAACATGAGAAAGAATTTCTTCACAAAAAGGTGTTGACTGATGGAACACCCTGCCAGAGGAAGTAGTAGGGGCAGAAACAATCACGGGATTTAAGAATGCATAGGATAGACATAAGGGAATTCTGGAGGTCCAGGGTAAGGGCAGCAGACTTCTAGAAAAGCGTAAAGAAACTTACAAGCTCAGACAGACTGGGTGGGCCATAGGCCCTTATCTGCTGACAGTGTCTGTGTATCTATAATTTCAATGTGAAATGCAAATGCCAAATCATTTCTACTTATGAATAACACATTCTAAGAATGTATTTATTTAGACTTTGGTAACCAGGTGTTGAGCCTGTTGGGACAGTGCCAATTTGAAGAGCGACCCAGACATGTGCATAAGAACAATACATTACCGTATGTAGCACAACACGGTATTTGAAATTCTTTCGGAGACTTGTATGGCTCTTTTAGTAGCTCCAGTTCTCACCGCTGCCTGTCGGGATGAGGAGGACTTGCACCTGCCTGATAGAAAAGGTGTCTTTAAATAGCAGGTGTCATAAACCGCTGACCTCACGTGCATCCCAGTGGCCCAAATCTTATGCACTTATTGTGAACACTAAATTTTAGTGCCCTAATACAAAATCTACCAGTATTTGGCTAGTGTAATTTTCAGACCCTGTCATGGCATTTTTATCTTGCGCAGATGTACCTTGTCTTGGTCATGTGAGCATGGATCATTCCTTGCCCTAAAGCCACCACTAGGAAAGTTTACAGGTACAATTACTGTAGGTGGCCAGGGTAGTTAGGAGGGGAGAAAGAAAGACTGTAAAGATGTGCGAGACTTGGATACGTTATGTATTTTGGCAGTTCTTTGGCTAATGGAATTTAAAGTTGGCAAATGTTTGGTCTTGCCCCATGGGAAAAGAAGAAGAAATGGATGCATATGCCTTCATTGTGGGGAAATAGGAGCAGTGCTTGGCTGCAGTCGAAAGAGCAAATAGAATGAACGGTTGAAGCGATGTCAAAATGGGACAGGGTAGGACCCAAGAGCATTAGAGGCCCATTTTCAGGGTGGGACCCGGAGATGTAAACAAGAGCAACAATATAGAATAAGTATGTAATACATCCGTGTACACAATAATCAGGTAACATTACATTTGCACAAAGAGTCCAAACAGTACTTTTGTAACACCATTTTAAACATGTTCTGCTAATTTAGAAGGCATTGGTCAGATCGTATGTGGAGAATTACATACAGTTTAGAGCGCTGTGGTATGATGAGGATGTGATCAATTTAGTGGAAGGGTGTACAGCGTAAGGCAGTCATTTTGCTCAGCGGTCTGGAGAGCAGCTAACTGAGCTGGCATTGCTCAGTCTGGAGAAAAGGAGACTGGGGACATTTAATTAAAAGTGCTCTAAGACTTGAAGGTATAACCAGAGTAAAAGTAGTCTGCTCTTAGAGCTCAGGAGTCCAGAACAAGGACACACAGGGTTAGACTTTAAAACTGTGGGCAAAATGTTCAAAAGTGATTAGAGCAAACATTTTTTTATTTTTTTTTTATAAACACCATGAGAGTAGTAATAGGGGTTTGGGGTGGGCTGTTGGGGGATGTGAGGAGCTAGTGTTATTGTGTTAACCCCAGACTAAATACATTCTTAAGAAGCAACAGTATTTCCAGCTTCTGTTACAGTAACGGAGATAGACTTGATGGGCCAGTGGCCTTAACTCTGTTGTACTACATCCCCATACCATTTAATATTGTCAGCTGAGAGTTGACATAAGGTCTTGATTTTTCATGACTTGATCTCATCCAGATATGGCTTGCAGCAATCTGCATCTGTGCTTTGTGTCAGCAAAACTGAGGTGGTTTGCTGGCATGGAAGCTGGGTTTGGCTTGCAAGGCAATAGCATAACAACATAGTTAAACATTAATGTTCCGACGTAGACCATCTTGTACTTACAGAGGACATTTCTCAGCCACAGAGATGGCGCAGACAACATCTTTGAGTATTTGGGGAATAACTGCAGGTCTGTAAATGGAACTGGGATTAAACTATTGGCTCATTAACCAGAAAGGGATATGGCTTACTTCATGTATAGTTTCCATGTTTAGTCTGGAAAAGGTGTGTCTGTCTTTCTGGAGCCCAGTATGTTATTCAAGGTAAATGATAAAATAAAACAAAATCAAAAAAAAAAAAAAAGGCAGCTTCGTCCACACATAAAACTGTTTTACCTTTTTAGCACATTATAAGTGAAGAACACACCCCAGGGTGTGCAGTGTGTGTAATAATCAGGCTGTCAGAGTTGGGGGTGAAGGTTCTTAATTCGTACACACCTCACAACCCTCCAGGGCATACTGTTAATACAGAACTTTATTTTACAGCTTATATACCTAGGATATCCTAGCTGAGATGCA
>CM057454.1:73857500-73927500 GCA_016271365.2 Neoceratodus forsteri
GACAAAAGGAGGGCTCCACTAGGAATTAATGCCGTTTTTTGGGGAGATGTGCCCCAACCACCAGCTGGGCATTAATTCCTAGTAGAGCCTGACTTTGGAGTGCATTAATGCTTTAACATGGCGAGCGGTTACAAAATTGAAATACGTGATGTTACTTGCAAAGAATAACACATGATGCATCTTGCCAACGTTTTAATGTTTACTTGTTTTGTCCGCTTTGACATTCATTTATATTGTGACAGTAACTTGTAATCCATTATACATACAACAGTTTGTTCAGGCACTATATATAACTATCCTGTATAATATCACATTTGTCATACATGTAGACAAAACTCGCTATCTTTTAGAAAATATTCATTGTAGCTTGTCTCAACGGATGAGGAGCATTATGGTACTGCTAATTACCATATTTTTGACCGCAAACTGAGCGGATTAGACATCGCGATTGGCTAACATAGCATGCAAGTGTATTACAGAGGAATTCAGATCCCATACTTGCAAAATGCAAAGGCTAGCAATTTCTACATCCAGATACATTTTCTACTGTTTTCTAGTGCTGCCAAGACGCCTGGGAGCGATTTCAATAATATCATGGGGTGGGGTGGAAGTGCCAGGTGCTCCACTTTGATACTTTGAAGTGACAATTTTATTGGGCTGTGGACAGATGTAGTACTACAAAATGAAGCAGGCATTACTTAGGGAATTGATGCCCGCTTCATTTTGTGTCATGGGTTGCTTTCCACCTATAGTCTTCCTCTCTCTATGAGGAACATTCATTGCAATGGTACAAACATGCATTTTTGCCAGCTGCTGACTGCTGCTAAGAGCAACTGTTCTGGCTTTGCGTTCTGGTTTTATGTTGAAATCAGAGGTACTGCAGCAGCATGCTGAATTGTTAGATTGCACTCAGTTCACTGAGTTGTAGAATACCAGGAATAAAAATTCTAGAATAGTAAGTGTTTTGTGAGTCTTAAAAAGAACATTTTGCTTATTTGTTTTAACATTTAAATTATCCGTGGTTAAAGAGCTGCTGACTCCTCAAAACCTTGAAAAAAATATTTATTTTATTTATTCTCTGATTACGATACGTCTGAGCACAGACAGCTCATTTACAAAGGTTCCATGTCAGTGGGGAGGGGAGACAAAACATACAAAGGAGGCAAAGTACAATTAAACTTACATTCCATATATATTCTATAGATTTCTCATCAACATTATTTACTAATGAGGAAATTTGCATGAATACATACATGATCTTTATAGCTCAGAGTTCATCTGCCTCTATAGCTTACTCCATACTTCAAGTCATAGTGCTCTGTTGTGACATCACGATCTGTTGCCATGGGAGTAACTGTGACATCACAAGCAGTGCATTGTGAACTCAGGTAGGGAGAAAGCAACATGAATAGATGATCCTTCAGGAGCAAAGATACTGTTTTCATGCAAATTTCATCAATAATAAATAATAGGGAAGAGGAATACAGAGCTAATGTGAAATACAAGCTGAACTGTGTCCAAATATTATATTTTGTTAAAGTTCTCCTGAACATCCGCTGCTCTTTAAATGAGCAAGGCAGGTGTAAGAAGTTTGTGTGTAAGTGGAGCAAGTCTGTTATAGTTTCGTCTTTCAGCTGCATCCCACTGTACCTAGAGGAGTACTGCAAGTTAGTTTAGTACTTGTGTACACAGTCTTACAGCTACACCTTATCTAGATGTAGCTTTGTGAGTTAATTTAGTACTTGTGTTATAGTTGGGTCTTATAGCTCGCCCTATCTGGGTGAGCACTATAAGGCAGTTTTATCTCGGTTTCCAGTGCTGTAGCTGAGCCTAACAGCTGTACCATCCAGTGGGCTCTCTGAGTTGATTTAGTATTTTAACTGTGAACCTGTTGCTGGAAATCTATGGCAGCTAGGTTTAGCGTCATTCAATGGCCTATATAGGGTTGGGGTTCAGAGGGATGCAGTCAGTTGTGGAGGCTGTGAACGCTCTTTTCTAGGGATATGTTCTGGTGCTGGGGCACTGACCCATTTGCAGGACCATGGCAAAGCTCCAGGCTCAGCTGGTGGCAGCAAAGGAAGAAATCTCAGCTGTGTCACCAGTTCAGTTGGGCCCACCTCCTCTGGAGACTACTGGTCCGGGGGTGAGACGAAGAGTAGTGGGGAGCGGGGAGGGACAGGTAGCCATAAGGGAGGTTGACCAACCAGTGCCATACAGACAGCGAACCGCTTTGCACCCCTGTAGGAGGCTTAGGCACCTGACTTGGCTTGGGGACTCTGGGAAAGGGCAGGACATCGTGATGGCACCCTGGGGAGCCAGTCTACCAGGAAAGTACCAGGATTTTGGGGGTCTTCAGGATAGGAGACTTTTCAAGGGTGATGGACATCACCTGACAAGAGAAGAGGGCCTGTGCGCTGGGGCAGACGTTTGACATCTATATCAGATGTTTAAAGATGACTGCAGGGGACACTGGAACTAGGGGAACCACTGTGGCAGGTCAGAGGAGGGGGATCCTGTCTAGTTCTCCCCACATCTGGGGACTTGTAGCAACACAGCGGTGCAAAGGGAGTTGTGGCACCAACTGGATTAAGAGAGGAGACATTAGATGTAGGTAAGGCAGTGTGTGCAGACACCCCGGGGAAGAAGAAGGTCAAGGAAATCAAATGGTTCGTAGCAATGGAGGAATCAGAGGTTAGATGTAAGGGACAGTGTAACTGGCAAACACACAAATAAATAATAAGACAAGATTAACAAACTAAATAATATTAAACACCAGCTGTAAACCTACTAGAGAGAGTCGTGAATATATTTTAGCTGCACAGATAGTGCCACGCATGGGATCTAACAGATCTGGGAGGGCTCTGCTCCTGGCAACAACTGAGGGCAGAAAAAACAAGTTTTTTTTTTTTATCAAGGTTCCCCAGACAGAGTTCCTAAAGATACATTTTCCAAGGCATAAAATGTGAAATTATATTTCATTATATGAGTAGCCAGAGCATCATTCCTGTTACTTTTGCAATGCTGCATAAATTTTCTGATATTCAGATCCTAAATTGTCTCCGTGTCTTCCCGACATAAAGGCTTGGCATGTGCAACTGCCACGTAAACTATGTGGGTGTTGTTATTTACAAATTGTCCTGCTTTATTACTGGTGTGTTTTGCCTGTATACAATCAGTATTTTATCCTGGTTGGGTGTGTGTGTGTGTGTGTGTGTGTGTGTGTGTGGCGTGCGTGCATGGGTTGTGTCATGGGAGTGTCAGTTTCTTTGATTCTGTGTCCTTCATTTGTGTTTATTCTAATTATAGTAAGAGTCCAATATTTTGGCCACAGTTTATAATATTGTGGGCTCTGCGTTGTAATATCACAGTTTATAATATTGCACATTACAATAATTGTCTTGCATGAGGTGTGTCTCTTTAAATACGGCCAATATAAGCCTGGTATTTTCAAACTATGGCCATACATTGAAAAAAGTGCACGTTATTGTACAAAATGACGTAAATGTGGGGATTGTTTGTTGTAATGTTTATTTTAATAAGTTTTATTAAACTATTTTTAATCTGGTACCAACATGGTGGGACTAATCAGGTAGCCAGTGGCCATTGGCTGCTAAGAAAAAATTGGTTTGGCTACAAGATTTTGAAAGTTACCAACCAACTGGGGAAGTGATTTTTGAACCCTTACCAATAATTGCTACTAAAAATACTGATTTGGCTAACATGTTTGAATGCTAATAGCCATACTGACCACCAACTTACAAACTAATTTGCCCCACCCTAGGTACCAAGCAGTGGCTGGTGTTTTTATCGTGTACAGTTGGGACAGCGACTCACCCCCTCTTAACTGGTCTTAGGATAGTAGTTTTATGTTGGCCAATCCAGACCCACACCTGTTGTGTTTTATTTATATATATATATATATATATATATATATATATATATATATATATATATATATATATATATATATAAAAAAAATACACACACACACACATATAATTGTATTATATTGGCACAGTAGTGCTAGTATAGTTAGGGTTCAACAGTCACTACTTTGTTAAACCCCAAATTATTTTGCACTTTAATAACTTTCCAACCGTACAACCAATGTGCATGAAATTTTTAAAGCGCCATCAGGTACCAATATCTCTTGATGTGGCAAGTTTTGTTCCAGTCAAATGTGCGGTTGCGAGTGTCAAACAATGTGAAAATTACCATTTAGCAAGGTTTTAAATAATTGATTAGCAGTTTTTTCTTGGGACAATACTAACTGTACAGAAAGCATTTATATAGTTTTCTAGAAGTGTTATGTTTGTTAAACACAGTGAGGCAAGTGATACGCATTTTCACAATGTTTTAGAACTTTTATGAGCAAAACGCTAATCAATTTTTAGAGTTAAATAAAACCCTGATTTAGGTACAAATCCTTTGCAGTGCTGCATCTCAAAATGGATTGGTGGTGGTCTGAAATTAAGGTATATGGGATGTGGAATTAGCAGATGTGCCTTTTAAAAGTTTGGTGAAAATATTAATCCATTTAAAAGTTATTAAACTTTAAAGTTTCCATAATATCCTATGGAAAACTTAGATGTTCTAGTGAAAGCAGTTTCTGCTTTTACGAAAGCATTTTTGCTTTTACAAATGGATCAGTAGCTTCATGCTGCTTCCATCTTATTTTCAGTTAGCGACTGAGGAAACAATGTTGTAATTCAAAATATACTCCCCGTGGTAAACACCAACAGTTGTGTTTACCTAATCAGAACCAAGGAACATGGTCCTGTCATTAGATTTAATAATGGCCAGAAATATGTTTGTTTAATTTGATTGTGCTGGTAGTGTCGCATGATGCGGCATTGTTTGTAGTGTTCGCAAAATTTGTGAAAGTGTCACAATTTGCTACACTACTTTGGCAGAAATGCCAATTTCTTTGCCATGGCAAACAAACTGTTTGCTCTTATGGGCTGAAATTTTCAGGGTACTAAGGTCTTGCCCACAGATGTGCCTTTTGCTGGTTTGGTGATAAAATTTTGTGGGTTTCATAGTTATAATATTCTGAAGATTAGAAAGTTCCATAGGATAACATTGTGGCAGTCTGTTACCTTTGGGGCTATATCTCAAATGCTTTGAGATACAGATTTTCGTGAAACGCAGCTTAGTACACCTTTAGGAAAGCCACACTGAGCCGAGGCTCGCTTCCAGGTGCGACACGGGTACATTTTGTACAGAGAGTAACAATTGGTGAGGAAAACAGACAGTTCGCATAAATATTTTACAGAGAGTACAATACATCGCCTAAGATGTACAGTCGATCTTTGTGAGGAGGAGAGAGAGGAAGTGAGATCGGCTTTGAAATTGTGGCTATGGCGAGTGAGTAGAGACTGAGTAGTGCCTCATCTGCATGCTGGGACCATTAGAGCATTTAGGGACATGGCTGGCAGGGTAGGAGCCTGAGTAGCTGAGTAAGCAGGCTTAGTAGGGGCCATGCCATACTTGATAATCGGTGTAGATGCTATTATATTTATTAGTCCGTTATATTGGTTCCAATTTTCCACCAGCCATAAAACCATTTTGATCAAGTTTATTAGTTGGGGTAAGGTTTTTTTCTAGTCGTTTTGTCATTATTTTAGAAAACATTTTCATATCGAATTCAACAGTGAAATTGGTCTGTATGATGTAACAAATGTTGGATCCTTGACTTTCTTTAAAAACTGCTATTTTTGCATTATAGCAAGATGTAGGTAACTGTCCAGTTTGCCAGCTTTTATTGAACACTTTAAGTAGCTGTGTAAGTAACTGCTTCTGAAAACTTTATAAAATTCAGCCAGTAGGCCATCAGGTCCTGGTGTTTTTCCTGCTGGGAGTTCTTTAAGTAATTCCATTAATTATTTTCTAGAGAGGTTTTCAAGTAGCTGTTTATCGTCTTGGTTAATTTTAGGCAAGGTTATACTATCAAGGAACGAGATGCTTGTGGACGGGTCTGTCTTTCTGTTGTATATAATGTTTAATTATAGCTTTTAAAGGTTTTATTAATTTCTTTGGGATTGAGGGTGGTAAGAGTTTTATTGTCATGCTTAGTAGTTTATTTTGAATATAGTTCTCTCCTGTTTTCTTTCTTAGCAGCTGTTTAAAATAACGACAGATTGAGTTGACATATGTACCCTTTCTAGCATGTTAATTTCTTTTCTAGCTTTTGTTGTTTTCTTTCCTTTTTAGCTGTAGAATAGCTAATAATTATCTCTCATCACGCTTTAAAGCCTAATTATTATTCAGTGAAGTATCTATTGGATTGTTTTTCTCAAAATATTTTTTTTAAATATTTGTATTGAAATGTATTTCTTCTTTTCCAATACAAATCCATTTTATATGCAACTTATCAAAAACAAATATTCAGTCAATAACAAAATTAAACTAATTTGAAGTAGGGTGCCACGATAATAAAATGTTGATCGATAACCGTGATGAAATTATTACGATAGCCTTGTTATCACGATAATTTTGCCACTTGTGCAGCAATGTTAGAAAAAGTATTTAAATTAATTTTTATATAATTTTCCATATTTTACTCTTTTTCAAACAATATTATGCATTTATGCACATTATTTTGAAGTCTGATGTAAAGTAATGCAAAGAATAAAATATTTAAAAATATTTAATTTTTACATTAAAATCTCTGAACTTTATAAAATTACTTGCATATTTTTTTTTTTTTTTTTACACAAAAATTCAAATACACAATTAATACATAATATTTATACACTCCGGGCCAGATATTCCAAGGGAGAGGCTGAGCGCTTAGGCACAGCAGTTCATGCTGGACTAGCGATGACTTTGCACCTGACTGCAGTATTGAAAAGGACGGGTTAGCCGGCTCTAGGTGTTAGCACCGACACTAAACTATAATATATGCAGGGGAGGGACAGAGGGAAGGCCCTGAATACTGGCACACTGGCATATTCAAAGGATAGCGCTGCGCTACAGGCATTAGCTTGACTTGTAGCCGGAGCTAGTTACTGCGGAAAAAAGCTGCCGATATTACAGCGCTAATGGCAGCGGTGCCCCTCATCATAAACCCGACCCCATGTCCAGTAATAGCAACACATATTCCTGGTGTTCCTGTGGTCCCTCCCACACCCCATCCCAAAGCACGATCCCTGACCCCGTTCCATGAAAGAAGGCATCCATTTCCCTGGTGTTCTAGTGGCCCCCCCAGGCGTGTGCTTAAAAGAGTAGTGCTCCTGCATACCGCCAATGTGACGGCTGTGGTGGTGAGGAGAGGCGGCTGTGCCGTTGCTGGCACCGTACCTATTCAGTGTACAGAGGGACGGGCGACGCCTTGGTGGGTGGGGACCACTAGACCATCAGGTATTGCTGTCATTTTGGGGCTACTGGGGTTAGGGATCATGCTGGGGGGACCACTAGAACACCAGGGAAAAGGTGTATTCTTTCATGGAGCAGGGTCGGGGATCGGGCTGGGGGACCACTAGAACTCCAGGGATATTACTGCATTACTGCGACTATGGGGATCGGGGTGGGGTTGGGGGCCACTAGACTAACAGTCACCTGTGTGTATCAAGCACACACATGCATGGGTGCATTGTGTGCACCCATACCTCCTGACTGTCTCTACTGTTCAGGAAGGTCTCTGATTTAGCCTCAAGTGTTCCTCTGTCCCTCACAGAATGTGTTTTATGAAATAGCTAGGATATTTTAAGAAAGCCGATTGGATAATGGACATGTGTTTAATAAGTTTAACACACACAAAAAATGCAGGTAATAAGCTGGGCATTAATGCTGGTGAGGTGTTCCATCAGAGCGTTAGGAAAAACAAAGCAGCCATCTTTTTTTTTTTTTGTTTTACTGGCATTGCATGGTTCACTTCTCCCAGGCTTATTAAAAGCACAACCTGCATCATTTAAAACAAAACAAAAACAAAAAACTAGTACGATAGAAACCCAGCCTGCCCACTCACTGTATGGCTGAACAGCCGACCTGCTTTCTCGCCAATCCGCCTGCCTGCCTCGCTCTCTGTATCTTCATCGAGCAGGTGGGCACTCGATACTTCATTCCCTCAGCGCCACACTGTTCAACAAAATACAGATAGCATAACAATTTTCCCATGTAAAACCAATACAATCTGTCAGACAGACAGCTAGCTTAATCCAGCAGTTTTAGAAGTCTTTCACTGTCTTTCTTCACTTTTGCACAGGGTAACTGCTTTCTCCTGTGTCCTGCAAGAAAAACAGCTGTTCTCCATAGTGCTACCAGTTAACTTACAAAAATATAAAAAGATGGCATAATTTCTTCAAATAAAATTAAGTCAAACTACAGCTAGTTGGGTTGGGGGTGCCATGACAACTAGAAAAATACAAATAAGGATGCCTTAGGGCTCAAAAGTCCTCAAGTCAAAAAAAAAAAAAAAATAATATATATATATATACATACATACAGGGAGAAACTATCTTATTAAAAATTAAGACAAGCGTATGTTTCACTATAAAATATATGATGCATTTAGTTATCACATACATCTGTATTTTACATAGCCATTTCATAAGTGCAATAAGCTACTCCAGGGTGTCGTTAGACACTTTAACACATGGCTAGGAGGCTGGGCCTTACTAGACTGGTGGCCCGTGCCTCACTACGCCTTCCCTAGCCGTGTGTTAGTGTCTACACACCTTGTCATGTCTTATTGCTTACATGTGACAGAACAGTGGGGATTAACCTCGCTCATTAATGTCATACATGGCTGTTACAGACAGGGTCTGCTTCAGCAACTGCATCTTGGCTCAAATCCCTCGTTCTATCAGCATTCCAAGTGCATACCTCTGAAGCTGTGTCCCTGTTTATGGGTCTTTGTCCCTGATCCTTTGAAGCCTTGTCCCTGATTCAGGGGCAAGGGGTTGAGAAAGGTATGTATGCACAGACTGTCATGCCAGCACACAGTTCCTGCTGCTTCCAGCCTGCAATTCCATGCCAACAGGGGATGCTGTGTTGGGGGTGGTTATCTGCTCTATCCCTTTCACTTTCTGATCACTGACGCCATCCCCCGCGTCCTTGTTTTGTGAGGTCATATGTCTAGTGCGGGATGTGTTCCATGCAAGTCTATAGGGTGGCATTTTAAAACTTTTATTTTTACGATTTTAACCAGACTTGTAGTACAGATCAGAGTCAGTAATTAAATAACACAGTCCTTGTTACTTTTATTAGATCAAGATGGAGCCTTGGATATAGCCTGCCTAGATTTCAGTAAGGCCTCTAATGCCATTCCACATAAGAGACTCATAAACAAGCAGGCGGCCTGGGAGTGGGTCCAAAGGTAGTACACTGGGTTAAAATTGATAGGGGATAGACAACAGAGAGTGGTGGTAAGCGGAGCCCACTCAGAGGAAGAGAGTATGACCAGTGGGGTGCCACAAGGATCAATACTGGGCAGGTTCTCTTTTAATGTATTCTATTAGCAATATTGCAGAGGGGCTAGAAGGGAGTTGTCTTTTTGCAGATGAGACAAAGATCTGCAGTAGGGTAGACACTCCGGGAGGGATATGTAGTGTGTGTGTGTGTGTGTGTGTGTGTGTGTGTGTGTGTGTGTGTGTAACAAAAAAAAATAAAATAAATGAATAGAGATCCAAAAAGCTTGAAGAGTGGTCAAGTATGGCAACTAAGATTCTATGCTAAGAAGTACAAAATCATTCACTTAGGGCAAAAAAACCCAGACCAGAGTACAAGATGGGGGAGGGGAGTGGTGCCATGTCCACCAATCAGAAAAGAGACCTGGGGTAGTCATCTCTGACAACTAAAGGTGGCCAAACAGTGTGACAAGCCGGGTGGGGAGAGTTAGTGGGATGCTAGGGTGCAGGGCACCAGGTAAGATTTTTGGGATGAGTACTTCACTCCTTATTTTGATAGTGAGGTGAGTAAAACCAAATTCAGATGCATACAAAAGTCTGGATGGAGTGAAGTGAGAATACATTTTTAAAAGTGTTAGTTTTTTTCTAGATAAAGAAGTGATCAGATTCCAACAATGCTCCAGCTAATGTTGGCAGCTAGGAAGTAATTTACTAACCAGTTTAAAATATTGGGGTCTATTCACGAATGCCTGCATGCGCATAAAAGGCGTCAAGCGTTCGATGCCGAATGCTGTGCAGCGGTGCTCTCACGTGCCCCGATGGCATTCACCAAAGTACCTCCTCCAACCTCCTGCCTCATAAATCAGGGACAAGGCTTAAAAAATCGGGACAAAGGACCAAAATCGGGACACATCTTTAAAATTGGTGATGTCCACTCAGGAAGCTGGTAGAACAAGGGCTTAATGTAAAATGCATTTTCTAATGAAGAATAAGTCTGTAACTTTAATGTTTTACATTATTTTATGTTTACAACCCCATTATTTGGTCCTGGAAATACAATTTTTAGGAGGGACCAAGTAAAAATATTGGGGCAAAATCAGGGCGTCCCTGAAAATCGGGGAGAGTTGAGAGGTTTGCACCAAGGCAGGCTAGTGCCTTGCACAAGAGATCAAATGCTGACCAGTGGCTGCGTGGCTATGCCCTGGGGCAGGCCTGAGTTGTGCGTATGCACTAATGCACTTGTGCATCAGGCTGGGGCTGGAAATCTATGGCAGGAGAGACCCAGGCATAGTGGTTACGCACCCCTCCTACAGGTCAATGGCGGGATGCGGAGGCACTGATATCCCCTGCACATGGCAGCACCAGCACATTGTGCTGCCTGAGAGGTCTGGGGTGACCGGACGAGCAAATGCCCATTTTTTTTTTTTTCGGGCGTGAAGCACCTTCCCAGGGTCCCCCGCCTGTCCGTGTAGTGGATCCATTTTGGGACCTGGGAAGGCATCCCACTGTATGGCTGCCTGCGGGCAAACACCACCACGTTCCTCAGCCACTAGTGGCTGCGCCGGGGGGCACTGTAGCCACGGCCGTCGTTTGTGGATGTTGACCGGCACCGCCTCTGTGCGTATGCTGGGCAGTGTGGGTGGGTTACGCTCATTTTGCGTGTAGTTAGTGAAGAGGCCAAAAGTGACTAAAACAAAACTGTGATGTGTATGAGTGTTGTAAATCTCAAAAAACTGCTCCTTTTGAATCACCAGTTATGTTATGAAGCACTATTCTGTGGTGTGTGCAGCATGTACAAATGTTGGGTGAGTATTGGTACCTTTTAAAAAAAAAAAAGTGTGTGTGTGTATATATATATATGTATATGCGTGTGTGTTTATATATGCGTGTGTGTGTGTGTAAGATATATGATGGAGGCTTTCAAATACCTCAAGGGTATAAATAGGATACAAGAGGGAAGCATTTTCAGAAAAACAGATGCTCAAGAAAAAGGGTCATGCGGGGGTAGATTCAGGGAAATGTGAGAAAGTGGTGGATACCTGGAAAAGGCATTCCCTGCATTTTCAACAGCGATGGCTGTGGGATGAAGCTGCCCCCCAAAATGAAGGAACCACCATTACAGACAATGCTGCTTAGTGGCGAGTCAGGAGTCCTGCTGACCTAAAGACCCGAGTTTGAACCTCTTTGGTTTGAGAACCAGACCACAAGTGCAGATAAGAAAGTCTGTTTCTGGATAAGGGTCCTATCCCTAGCATGTGGATTATTGGACTGTGTGGATTGTGTGACTGGTATGGGTGCCCAGCTGCACCTGCCAGCAGCAGAACACGACATGCTCCTCAGTATGTCTTTGGATTAGCCTGGCAAATACTCCTCCGGGCAGGAATTGCCACAGGTGTAGATCCCATGGTTGGTCACCCATGCTGCTCTCTACATTTATAATCTAAGCAAACAATGGCCTCGAGGTCAGAGGAGATAATGGAGGCCGCCATCTCAGTGAGCAGCTCCCAACTGTGTAGCTGGAGGAGGTCACAGCCTCCAGGGGACCCTCTTTATCTCAGAGCCTTGCGCTGAACCTTCATACCTCCACAGCCCCATTAGTAGGCTGCTCGAAAGCATGACAAGGTGGAGCAGCATTCATCCCAAGTTCGACAAAAACATTCAGAATGGGGCTAGGTCGCCGCAGAATCGACCCCCTGGTTTCAAACCCAGAGCTCTTCTGTGACCCAATAGACAGAAAGGTGGAGGTATCTCAGAAGGCTGTCCAGGTGTCCGCAATCTCACAGCAGCAACGACCAATCTTTTTCATATAGCACAACTCTATATGCTGTGGCCAATCCCTTCAAGTTACAGTGAAAAACAGGTCTGCCTGGCAACAACTCCAGCTCACGTGTCTAGCCTCTGCTCACTCATCAGTCATGTCAGAGTGGCAGCCAGCTGCACAGCAAATTCCATGTTTTACCAAATCTCAGCCTGGCACACCTTGGATTTTTGGCCTGTCAAGTGGACGATCTTCAGAAATTCACCTGGAAAATACACCATATGAAGGAAATCTGCAGTGCGGATCTGCCCTCAAAGAGGTGGTAACAGTATTCAAAAAATTGGAGATGAGTACGCATGCCGCATCAAAGCAGAACACAAATCTTGGTCACCAGGTTCCTGAAAGGATTTTCGTGCCACGACTACAGCAAAAGAATGAAGAGTTGTTTTCAGTAAACACACATGGTTCTCCTCCGTAACCAGTGTAACTGCGGGGGAGGACAAGATGGCACCTGAGTCACAGGCGGCAACAAAACCTCTCAGTGAAGATCTCTGGCCCAGCCTCGGGGTGAGGGGAAACACGCCCATGCCAAGACACACAAAGGGGTTCGGGACACAGGACATCACTGATACCCAATCACATCCCACTCAAAACTACCGTTGGCCTCACGTGGCTCCTCGCCAACTTCTAACAGTAGTTTGTCAATGTCCCAAGCAATTACAGACTTAGCAAAGTTCAAGCAATTCTTAATCATCTTCTGGCAGCTGCTAGTGAGCAGGTTCCCCACAGACTGGAACAGGGCCATTCCTCACTCTTCTTCAGAATCCCCAAATGCGCTGGAAGGATTCAGACCAGTCTTGGACCTGAAACTTGGCACTGCTGGGTGTGCACGATTCCATCAAGATGGAAATGCTATCAGCTGTCACCTGGAAACTCCCATCAGGGGATTTTCTGGCATCAGTAGAATTACAAGACTCCTATCGCTTATCCCATCCAGGAGTCGCACAGTATCTCAGATTCAAGATGGGAACCATCACCTTCTAATTCACAATGCTTCCCTTGAGCCCAGAGGTTTGGCCAAGGTCATAAGTGTGGTATTTACTCCTACTGATGGTAGTTGCTCACCACACAACCAGGATACAGCTCTTCCCCATCTGGCCAACGTCCTCCAAGGCCCACAGTTCGATCAGGCAATACCAGTAGTGGTGGAGGTGCGTCCAGTGCCTCTCCAAGCACAGATTTATCAAGAACCGGAACAAGGGCTCTTTAGTTCTGCCCCAGTCCTTACCCTATCTGGGGCAGGCTTGAGAAACACAGTCAGTTGTCTCACACAGAAGGGAAATCCATGGACCTCGGGCCTCTAGAACGTTTTCAATCAGCTCACCTCTTGCGGCTCACTGTTACATAAAGCTCATAGGGACATGCTGTCCTTCGTAGACATAGTCTCCTGGGCACTGATTCACAGGCAGCCCATCCAGGCCAGCATTCTGAAACTGTGGTCTCAATCCAGGGATGGCAAGAAACAAAGTTCCCAGTCCTCGCTAGGGGAGCATTTCTTCATTGGTGGCTCGGAGGACCAATATTATGAGAGTTCTAATTTGGGGCTTCCTTACCGAGCAAGAATTACGAATGTTGACTGCCTAGGGGGCTGGGGAGATCTAGGTTAGGTCTCCGACTAGGCAAGTGGTCTCTGTCAGGAGTCCAGATCCAGCATAACGGACAACTGAGCAACGATAACTTTTATATTGATCACTGGGGTTGAACGAGGAGCTCATGGATACACAAGGAATTCCTTCTGCTTTTCAGTGGGCCGTATGGCACCTGCCAAGCCTGATGGCAGTATACATTCCAGCTCAGAAAACATCCTGGCAAACTGGCTAAATCGCAAGGACTTCCTACTAGGAATGGGAGCTGAAGGACGATGCCTTCAACACCCTTGGGTAGATCTTCACCTGTTGACAAAACTCCCATATGCTTTTTCCCCAATTCTGCTACTCCAGGGTCCTGCACAAGGAAACTGTGGATCCAGCAGAACTGTTTTTAGCCTGCCCATACTGGCCTAGGTGGCCATGGTTCACATGTCTGGTTCACATGTCAAGGCAACCTCCAGTAAGATCCGAATCGGCCTGGACCTTCTCTGAAGGCCCTGTGCTGCATTTCAGTCTACACAGGCTATCTCTCGGCAGAAAGATTGATCAGGAGTCTCTCAAGGAGCTAAGTTTATTCCTTCTGTAATGGAAGCGATGCTTCCTTTTTATCTAATGTCTAATACCGAATATGGTGCAGATTTCCTTTCTGGCTTCAGTTGCAACAAATGTCGAACAAAGCGGTATCCCTACTCCTCATTCTTCAGTTCCTCCAAAGAATTAGAAAGAGCTACAACCAGCCTCCTTGTGGGTTCAGATTCCACATTGGGAGCGCTCTTGTTGATATATGCAGGAGAGTCCTTGTAGTCTCATCCCCATGTGAGATGATTCCTGAGGAGCAACTTTAAAACTTCCTCAGTCCAGCTGGAGACTCCAGCTTGGTTAAAGAGGCATCCCTCATAAACCTGGCCACGAAGTCACATTTTGCATAGCTACCTTTTTAGCCAGTCGCATCAGTGAGCTAGGTGATATCTTCCATAAGGATCCTTGTATAGTATTTTGTATAGCTATTTGTAAGGACTCTCTGGTTCTCTGAATAGCTCCAGATTTCTTTTACCAAAGGTAATGTTTCCTTCTGCAACCAGGGGTTGAGCCTTCCTGCCTGCTACCCTTCTCCCAGATATGGCCAGAAATAATTTTATGCTCTGGATCCTAAAAGAGTGATGCAGCACTGCCTTAAAAGAGCAGAGTCCATACTTAAAAGCTTCCAGCTTATTAGTCCTCACCAAGGACCAAACCATTAAAAGAGAGGCTTCTAAGCTCTATTGCCAGATGTATTTATTATCTATAACCACTAACTTCCAGCAACTGGGGATGCCTTTACCTGGACCAATTAAGACACCCTCAGCCAGGGCCATGGCTATCTCGGGGTGGACTTTAATGAACCCTCTCTGGCTAGCTTATGCAGGACGGCTATTTGGCCACCTATTCACACTGTATCAGACTCTACCAGCTGGATTTGTCCGCCTCGACCAAAGCGTCTTGGTTCTTCAGGTGGTGGTGGTGGTGAGTCCCTTAAGGGGCATTTACATTCTTCCCACTGGGGAAGCCAGGGGACGTACTGCTTTAGTATATCCCAGTAGTAATGGAAGCCCAGAGACCAGCATAAGGAGAGAGACAGAAAATTTAAATACCTGTAAATTTTCTTTCTCAGACTGCTGGTCTCCGGGCTTCTTTCCTCCCAGAATGTAACAAGCTGGTGGCCAACCGGCAGAATATTTGGAATAATGTCTCTTTCTGTTTCCAAATTTATATAGTACTACCAGGTTGGAACTGCTTTGGGAAGAACTGGTGGTCACAGGAAGTGTGGGTAGGATGTCCAGGCTGCAGAGCTTTGTGTTCCTGCCTGTCACGTGGCAGAGGGAGGTGCTTCCCAGTAGTAATGAAGCCCAGAGACCAACAGTTGGAGAAAGAAAATTTACAGGTATTTAAATTTTGTTTTTGAACTGCTAGGAGGATAACAATGTTGTTGCCCAGGGATTAGTAGTGTTCATTTTTAACTCCTCCTGAGTCCATAAGCACCAAGTCCTCTATTGTACTAGTACTGAAGGAAACTTTTTCAATCTCCACACATAGAGGATTTGTTTCCTCTACCATAAATGTACTTAATGCTTGAGTTGTGCTGCCCAAAAATATTTTCGAAAATTGGGTGGGCCAAGGCCATCTTTATTTTGGTTTAATAAAACCTTCCATTTTACTCTTGGTATCTTTCCTGCCAGATAAACTTGACCACTGTTCTTTTGAGTGTTGTCCAAAAACTGCCAGGTAACCTCAGGGAGAGGGAAGAGAATAGAAGGAGAACAGAAAGAGAAACAAGGAGTATGTTCATTCGGACATGCTTGGTTCCACCAGATAAAGATAATGGCAGTTTCTCCATATGTTACAATCTGCCTGGATAGTTTGAAGAAGTTTTCATAGTTGGTTTCATGTAGTTTGCAAAGAGCTTTAGTGATCCATATTCCCAAATATCTCAGGATTGGCACTACACTTTTTTAAAATAATTTGTTTTTCCTATGCATTACTAAAATGTACACTAAATCAAACTGTGAAGCTGTGTAGTCAGTACTCTCCCCACAACACCTCACACCAGACGGACACACGGTGTGCCTGTCTGGTGTGAGTTCTGGGTGAGCAGGGGGTATCGACTACACCATGTGCAGAGGCACCTTAATACTGCCTGTGTGCCTGGAGTCAGATGGAGGGATACCATGAAGTAGAGCACCGTGCACAACATCTTTGTGCACTACAGTCAGTAAAACTACTTAATGAGGGTCATTCGTTTCTTATGACCAGTCTCTTGGCAATGCAGTACAATAGGAGACCACCTCCATCTCCAGCACACACCGACAAACTTAACTGCAGCAGCTTGCAACTGTTCTGTATGAGGTGGCAGCAAGACAGAGTATGAGAGAAGATGGTCACTGACAAAATACCATGCAGTGTTTTTTCTATCACTGACTACACAGCATAATCAGTACAGACATTGACGGTAAAATCAGTTTTAATAATCCCCAAGCACCTCCCTTTAGGGATGGTGGGGCCAACTCCTGATGACATGTATAGTCAGTACCACCTCCCCCACACACACACCAGACAGACGTGCAGGAGGTGCACCTTTATACTGCCGGACTGCCTGGATTAGGATGGAGGAATACCCCAATGTATGTTGCAGTAGCTCTCGGTCCATTACAATCGATGAAACCACTGTGCTTGCTACAGATTCTATGTTAATGAAATTATTTTAACATTAAAATAGAAAACTGCCTGAGTTACATTCAGAGCGTGACCCCACCACATGGCGACAGTGAGACAGTCTTATCTCAATTCCAGTACAACACTCAGCAAATCATATTACCCACGCTTTGCAGCGACGGTATGAATAGATGAGCAATGGCGTCACCGACCCCAGTCTTACACTCAAGCAAAGCGTATAGTCATTGCATGCTTTTTTTTTTTTCCATGACTTCTGTGTGCTCCATCTGTTTTATCTCCCTGGTAGACGAGAAAAATGTCGAAGGCTCACAGACTCTGTTTGGCATAGTCGGAGACCGAATGATTGTCCTCACGACAACTTGCTTGCTAGTATATGGAGTCTTCAGTTTGCTTGAAAGCCTCACAATATTTTAAGTGGTAATGTTGCTTTGCTTATTATTTTGCTGTGCTGTAAAAATGCCTCTACATTACACACTTGTGGGTGGGAGCAAGCTATAGGGCTCACAGACTCAGAGTCAGCATAGTACTACGCTGTGCGAGTCTTTGAGCCTCGTGGCTTTCTCCCATCCACCAGAGTGTCTTGCAGAAGTATGTATTTTTTTTTTTTAGCACAGAGGAAAAAAATGTAAAAACAATACTGTGATTTAAAATATTAGGAGGCTTTTAGGCAAAATGTAACACTCAATATACTAGTAAGCAGACATCACATAATTTACTGAAGCCTTAATACAACAACAGATCAAAACGTGCATCTGGGCCTTCTCAGTAAACAGCAGCAGCCAAGCAAGCAACATGCATAAATGCAGCCAGAAGGTTTACAGCATCACAAGTACAGTATGTCAGTGTTTCTGAGCCTGCACTTCTGTTGTTAAATTTCTGAAACAGGACAGTAGGCTTAGGAAACCTAGTATAATAATGTATACAGTAATGCAGCATATAATACGCCTTGGCCCAGCTCCCACCTTTTCATTTTTGGCGGCTCTGCCTTTTTGGGGCCATGTGTGATCAGACTGCTCCTTCAGATATTGCTGCCAGCATGGAAACCTGCCTGCTGCACAGTGACATGCTCCTGCTATTTTAATGACAGTCCTCAGAGGATAGGCCATCACAAAAGCATGGGGTGAGGGGCAGGAGAGGTTGCAGTTGCGTTGCAGAGGCATGTTCAGTGGCGCCTCTACACTAGGCCCGCCCAGGCACATGCCCTGCAAAAATGTTGTGCCCCAATTATGCCCCATATGGTGCAGATCTTCCCCATAGTAATAACAAATCAGTGCCCTGGCTGCCATCTGTTGTGCCCTAGCTGTGCCCTGGTAACCATTTGTGGCTAGAGCGGCTACTGGGCATGTTCTCTGCAATGTGCAGATGGACTAAATGTAGTCTCCAGCAGCATTTGGGGGATAGTGGCTGGGAAAAAGAAAGAAAATGTCCGTGGACAGGCAAAAAATTTTTGTGGCAATTTCAAAACAAAGGGCATACACTGCAGAATATACTACAGAGGCATATTTCATGTGCAAGTGGGTCTAAAGTATGATCATAAATGGATTTCAGAAATGTATTCCAGTCCTGTATGCACCTTATCTGGAGCACTGTGTACCCAAAAAAAATAAAAGTTTACCTTGCTACCATTG
Organism: Neoceratodus forsteri; assembly: GCA_016271365.2. Lineage (NCBI taxonomy): Eukaryota > Metazoa > Chordata > Ceratodontiformes > Ceratodontidae > Neoceratodus > Neoceratodus forsteri. Next base: position 73,876,096 of record CM057454.1, read on the forward strand.
GGATCAGGTGCTCTGTACAAGGCTGACAACATTGGTATATGTATGTTCCTGCACGACATGTAGCCTCAGTAGTTTAGTGGGGCAAATTACAGACACAAACACCTTTATTTTTTTTTTTTCACTTTTTGTTTGCAGTTCTGAAGTCCAGCAATTAATGTTCACATTTACAAACTTGCAATGTGTGCAAAATTGTGCTTTTTAACAGGGCTTCATAGTTTAAATACTGTACAAGATAATTGACTCTCTGTATCCACACTACAGTGTAATACATTGGAGCATGTTCCAGGATTCTCAATGCGGGGGACCAGACAGCTCTAGAGACAACTGAATACAACAGAGGAAATGGCAGTTTCCCGAAGCAAGCTGCCTGGTACACCAGCAATGAGGCTAATAGCCTTATAGCTCCTGTCTCGCTGAGAGACTGGACATATGCAGGCCACTGATTTTGAAAAGAAGCTGAGTAAAGACTAAATTACACTAGTTCCACTATCACTCCACTACCGCCCGGTTGGTGTAATAAACACCTTCAAGCACATGTGTTGGTCTTGCCTATGTTTTAACTGCAGTTGAATGCAGCCCCGAGTGTAGGCCATTTTGTCTGTTTACAATAAGTCTCAGGGGCTGGCAACCCTCAGCCCTGCACAAAGGACCTGCACTGGTGTGTGTGTAACTGTGTTGTTGCTGTGAGTGTTTTGAGATAACTGGCCAGATAAAGTGATACCTCTCTGAACATGAAAATATATCGATATATTTTCTTGATTGATGCATCATGTCATAGTGAAATATCTTTCTGTATGCCACATATAGGATGAGTGTATGGAGCCCATACACAATCACGCTATTCTAATGCCAGGTGGTTTCCAAGGCGACAAGGACCTCGAGGCGTGCCGAGATCCGGATCGTCATGGCAACTATAAGGTATTTGAATAGCAGTTGTGTATTGGGCTCTACACACATTCTACATAGTGTATGGTGCCCAAAAACAAGTTAGCTTACTTTGTGTGGCTCCCAATGTCAGTCCTTGCCACCAGAGACCTCCTTTTCCTGAGCCGCCTGCCCAGTCGGCTCTGAAATATGGCTTGTCAACTGCCCCTGTCCAATGAACAGCTCTGTTTGGAGGCAGTTGCATAGTCGCGGTGCCTACTAACGAGAATGAAGTCATTCTGCATTAGTAGATAAGTCACTAGTTCAGCAAAACAACGTGTGTGTGTGTCCATATGCAATCACATTCTGCCATACACTATTATGGTGTGGAACCTTCTTAACTCATTTAGGTTTAGAGTGTTTGGCCTCTGTAGCAGTACTAACCTAATTCAAACAAATTATAGCATGGTACTTTGAGCACGAAAGATGTTCTGCACAAAAATATCTGCAAAATGAGTAGTGTTTAATAGACAGGCAATGGTTACCCCAAAGGGCATTTGGCGGGAAGCCAAGTTTCAAAGAAATACAAAATCACATGCCCCACAATGCAAAGCATCATGGGCTGCATATGCAAATCACCACAGAATAATATGCTGGTTGGAAGCTTTAAGCAAAAATGCATGGTGCGAAAGGCCTCTCCACAGTTTGCAAAGGGTGCCAACAGAAGACATAGACACGTGTTTAGTCCTACCAGGACTCATCAGATGCCTCATCTGTTTGACACCCCAGTGGAATAAATCAGCTACCCTAAAATGGTCTGTCTGAGTTATGTTGTGGTGAACCCAATTAAAACAAAACCATTTAGATTTTTTTTTTTAATTAAAGCAAAAAAAAGTTCACTTTTGATGAACAAATGTCCCAAAAAGCAAGAACAATTACAAAAGACTTGTACATCAAACTTTTCATTGTATACTAACCATAAGGTAAAGTTATGGGGCTCAGTGAGTTTAGTAGTAAATCTACGTAACCACTCCCAAACAAGTATTGCAACTGTAAATGAAGCTGAAAGACACACATTTCATAGTAGCACTGCTTTTTATGTTTACATTTCTAATCATGTTTGTCCTGTAACATGTACCTCTATAAACAAAACAAAACATGACATGGCCTGACTGAAGATTTCATATTTTGTCTTCATTTGAGGCCAGTGATATTAAGGTTTTATAAAATGGGTCAACAAATGCCTTAAATTGATTGGCTGAAAGGACCTACGAGCCATGTCCTTGTACTAAGGTTCATACTTAAGAGTCATAGATGTACAGAAGGCAATAGCCATGTTAGTACATCTCCAGAATCTGAAAGTATTTACAACCCAGTTAGTAAATATTTATCTAAGTTTGTTTTGAAGTTAGTAGGGTTTTAGTATCCAAAAGGCCTTTGGTAGTGAATTCCAAATTGGAATAATCCGCTGAGTAAAGAAATAGCGTCTGATGTCATTCCTGGGATCTCACACACACACACACACAAAAAAAAACAAAAAAAAAAAAAAGTAGATAAACATGTGGGGAGTAGTGCAATGTAATGGCTGTGGGGCAGCAGTCTTCCGGGAGTCTTTCTGGAGGCTGAGATGCTGCCCTATTTGCAGACAACTCTCTGCCCTGAGGGAGGAAGTTGCCCATCTTCAGGCCGCACTGGACAGTAGTAAGGAAACCTTCCCCAGGCCACACTGGACAGTAGGAAGGAACCTCCCCATCCAGGGAGCACCAGCGCCACCACCACTACCTCAGAGGTTGAAGAAAGCACAGCAGTTGGACCACAGTGGGCTCAGGAGGGTGAGGATGGTGGAACAGAGGCACACCAGTCAGTTGTTCCACACCACAATCCATACACCATTCTGGGGAGCATAGCTCCCTATGGATGCACCAGAGAGAAGACTGATGACAACTGTCACAAGGAGGCCCACAGGAAGGAGAGGCAGAGGACACCACAAGGAAAGGAAGCAGCTCCTGGTGGGGGACCTCAATTATTAGGGGGATAGAACTGGGGAGCCGGAAAACTGAAGTAGGTGCCTGCCTGGTGCCATGGCTTGAGGGACAGGAAGTGCATCCTCAGGATCACTGAGAACAGCTGCAAGGGAGTCTGAGCTGGACGAATTGTCCACCTAGGGACAAATGACTTGGCTCATCATGAGATTAGAGCAGTGCAGGAGGACACTGTAGAGTTGGGAGGGGCCTAAGACAAGTAGCACACACAGTATCCTTCTCAGAGGTGCTGCCTGTCAATGGCATGGGGAGGCGAGGGTAATTAGCACCATGCAGTTTAATGAATGGTTGAAAATGGTGGGAGCACAGGGGTTTGGCTTCATTGGGGACTGGGGTTCCACCTGGAGGGACACCAGCCTATACTGGCAGGATGGTCTGCATCTGTCCAGGAAGGAACAAGTCTTTTGAGCAATTGGTTTAAATGCTTCATTGGCAAACTTTAAACTAGTCAAGGGGAGGCACTGATAAGCAGCAGGAAAATCCCAGCCTCTCCTACAAAACAGGGTACTAAATGAGAAAAGACTGAGGCAGACAGGTCAGTGGGGGATGCTGCAACAGAAGGTAAAGCCATCAAAAATGGAGAGCAATGAGTACCAATGCACATAGTCTGAGTAACAAGCTTCCTGAATTAGTGGCCTTGATGGAGGAGGAACATCTGGATATCGTGGCAGTCACAGAAACATGGTACACACAAAACCATGACTGGGACGTAAACATACCAGGATACACTATCTACAGGAGGGACAGGGAGGGTAAAAAGAGGAGGGAGTAGCTCTTTACATAAGGGAAGGAATAAAGCAACAGAACAAAGGGTAAACGGAGGAGAAGAAGCACTGTGGGTAAATTTGGAGACAGGCAATGGCACCACAATCCGCACAGGGTTGAGACAGATCTCTTCTCGGGGAGGAAATGGACAAGGAAATGATAGGAAGTATACTTAGAATGGCAGAAAAGGGAGACATTGCTGATGGGTGATCTGAATATGCCAGATGTTAACTGGAGTGCAGTTGCAGTAGCCACTTCAAGAGTGGGGTTATTCTAGATGCCCTACAGGGGCATGCCTTAGACAACTAGTATTGGAGCCCACTCGAGAGGGAGCAATCTTAGACCTGGTTCTCTCAAATGGAGATGGAGAGAGGATCACAGATGTAGAAGTGGGTAGCCATCTGGGAACTAGCGACCATCGAACAGTATGGTTCACAATAAACACAGCAATAGAGTAAAGCCATACAAAGGCAAAAGTACTGGACTTTAGGAGGGCTGACTTTGCCAAAATGGTGAGTGCCTAAGGAATGCACTAGCAAATGGGCAGGAAGGAGGGTGGAAGAACAATGGGAAATAATAAACTGCCATCACAGAGGTAACGAGCCTTTGTGTGAAGCAAATAAACAAAACAAACGATGTAAGAAACCACTATGGTTCTCAAAGGAAGTGGCAGGAAGGTTCAAGAGAAAAAGAAAGCATCTAGGAAGTACAAGGAATCGCAGAAGGAGCAGGACAGAGAACTGTATCAGTTAAAATAAAAGGAGGCTGGGAAGGCAGTCAGAACAGCAAAGGCCCAAACTGAGGAAAAGATAGCCAACTCAGTTAAGAAGGGGATAAAACCTTTATAGGTACATCAGGAGGTCAAGGAAGACCAAGGAGGGATAGTGAGGCTTAATAAAGGGGAGGGAGGGTGGGCAGAGGGAGACTGTGAAAAGGCAGAGATACTAAACAAATATTTTTTGCTCAGTATTTACAAATGAAGAGGGGAGGTACCTAAACAAGCAGTAGAAATACTCTGGATACAGAAGTTGGATACCAGCCCATTTACAGAAGAAAGGGTTCTGAAAGAACTCTTAAAACTGAAGGTGGACAAAGCAATGGGGCCTGATGGGATTCATCCCAGAATTCTAAAAGCACTAAGGGTAGAACTAGTGACACCACTGACTACCCTTTTAACAAATCATGGAGGATGTGGTGGTACCCGAGGACTGGAGGAGGGCAGATGTAATTCTCTTCACAAAAGTGGGAGCAAGGCAGAAGCAGGAAACTACTGACCTGTTAGTTTCACCTCAGTGATAGAGAAAATGATGGAATCACTTCTGAAGGAAAGAATTGTCGAGTATCTAGAGGCCAGAGGGGCACAGGACCCTAGGCAGCATGGATTCACAGTGGAAGGTCATGCCAGATCAATCTGATAGATTTCTTTGACTGGGTGACCAAAGTAGTAGATCAGGGAGGGGCTGTGGACATGGCCTACCTAGACTTTAGCAAGGCATTTGATACAGTCCCACACAAAGATTAATATACAAGTTAGCCAGCCTGGGAGTGGGTCCCAAGATGACAGCCTGGGTAAAGAATTGGCTGGAGAATAGGACACAGAGAGTAATAGTAAATGGAGTCCACTCAGAAGAAAGGAGGGTTACTAGTGGGGTACCACAGGTTCAGTATTAGGACTGGTCCTCTTCAATGTCTTTATAGTGACATTGCAGAGGGACTGAAGAAAAGTATGTCTCTTTGCAGATGACACAAAGATCTGCAACAGAGTTGATGCACAGGGTGGGGTGGAAAGGTTGAGAAGGGACTTGGCAAGGTTAGAGGAATGGTCAAATGTATGGCAGCTTAGATTCAATGCTAATGGGGTGAGATACTAACAACAACAAAATGGAAAGGGACCTGGGGGTAGTCATATCAGATGACCTAAGGTGGGCAAGCAATGTGAGAGGGCAGCAAGGAGGGCTGGGGGATACTAGGATGCATAGGAGAGGCATCACCAGTAGAAACAGGAAGTTATTATCCCTCTGTACAAACAGCTGGTGAGACCCCATCTGGAGTACTGTGTGCAGTTCTGGAGACCCAATCTCTGCAAAGACATAGACAGGATGGAAGCTGTCCAGAGGAGGGCAACTAAAATGGTGCAGGGTCTGACGGAGAGACATATGAAGAGAGCGAAAGGAGCTTAATATGTATAGCCTCGAGAAAGGAGGAGAGGGGGACATGATAGAAACTTTCAAGTACCTCAAGGAATCAACAAAGTCCAAGAGGGTAGCGTCTTTCAAAAAGGGTGTGCAGAACAAGAGGCACAATTTGAGAGATTGGGGGCAGAGGTAATTTAAAATATTTTTCTGAGGGGTTGTGGATGCATGGACGGCCTTCCGGAGGAGGTTGTGGAGTCAAAATCAATGGCTGAATTCAGGCATGCATGGGACAGTCATAAGGCCATTCTAGGGGTGGGGTAGGAAGAAGTAGGCTGCTGGTTAACTAGGATCTGCAGCTTGTCAGTAGGTAGGAAATGGGCAGACTGGGTGGGCCAAGCGGTCCTTATCTGCCATCAAATTCTATGTTTCTATGGGACATTAGCACTAACTGATAATTATGGCTTCTAAGGCTACAGTCCCTAATGTTAAATGATAGTCCAAGAAGTGCCATAAGTTCTGGATCTTTGCTATGTTGAACATAAGCAAGAGGTCCCGCTTGTTCTTCTCCATTCCAGAGAATATAGGCCCAATCAACTGATATGTATGCCAAACAGCACTATTCTTACCTAAACATAACATAATGTAAACCAATCACCTATTAAGCTTCAAACTGTTTTTTTTTTTGTCTGTTTTGCACTGACCCCAAGGAACTCTCTGGCATCCTGCAGTGCCCCCAGCCCCACCCTCCGCGTTTCGAGATACCATCTCCTGGCACCAGCCCAGCTATCCCCAGCTCTGAGCCCCAGAGGTAGGGCTGCCCTATCCGCCCAGGGTGCTCTATCTTAAATTCAGGCTGGGCTGGGCTCGCCCAGGAGAGGAGGGCAACCAGCGTGAAGAGTGGCAGAGTGGGTGGAGGTGCCATCGCCTATACCTGAGGTTAGAGATTTTCTACATGTAGATTTCCCGGAATGGAACGTGCAATGATGTCTGCGCATGGCTGCCTGCTGACATCTGCCGCACTCCCTGTCCAGCTGCTCTGGCTGGTGATCTCGCAATACCCCGATCTCCATCGGGGTCGCGAGGACACTGAGCAGCCCCAGGATCCCTCCCTAGAGAGGAGAGATGTCCCTGGACGCCAATCTCTTCTTCCTCTCCCAGACCCTGGCTCCCTGAGTCTGTCTCCGAACCCAGGTGCCGGTGTGGCGTGAGGTGTGGTGTCCAGTGCCACTGGGCCGACTTTCAAACTTTTACGGGTTTTTACAAGCGGGCACGGCAGTAGCCGCAGCTCATCATGCCTTAGTACACCGCTGAGCGTGCTCTTATCAGGCGATAACCCACTCTTTGTCGTGTTATTGCTTGCATATCGTTAGCCTGTCATGAAAATAAATAAATATATCCTCTTCAGTCAGGCTGTCATATCTCCTACAGATATACTGTAGATCTCTCTCTCTCTCCCCTCTATATTTCTATATATATATATATATATATATATATATATATATATATATATATATATATATATGTGTGTGTGTGTGTGTGTGTGTGTGTGTGTGTGTGTATATATACACATACATATGTGTCTTGTATATATATGTATTCATTGCAAAAGCGTCATTAATGCATCAGTTAGGGTTGTTACTAAAGCAGGGAAATGTGGTGTTAGGGTTTCCCAGCCCAACCCCACCCTCACCCTGCAGACACTGACATCCGTTGGGATTATGCCTTGTCGTTGGTCCTAATGCTCACCCCATTCCATAAGTAAATAAGCTGAGATGGGTACAGTATAGGAAAATGGGGTGAGCATTAGGGCTGACGATCCCAAGGCATACCCCAATGCCCGTCAGTGTCTGCAGGGTGGGTGGTGTTAGGGTTGAAACCCTAACAACCACATTTCCTGCATTTGTCATGCTGTGTAATGCTCAATGACATTTCCTCATGTATCTGTCTGTCTAGTCCTGTGTTACCCTCACTGACAGCGCGCTCGTATGCCGGCTCCGAACCAGCTGGCTACCAGCATCCTGAAACACATACTCCTCCGGTTCCCGAAGCAAGGTGCAGCCCATGAACAGGCGCCTTGCCGACAACACTACTCTGAACCCGCCGGCTGCCAGCATCTCTGAAACATGGCTCCTCCGGCTCCCGAAGCAAGGTATAGTGAGACGGGTTTCAGAGCCACAATTCCATTGGACCATAGCAGCTTCTGGCTGATTTCAATTGGCTCCCAGGCCGTATGGCACCTACTTCGGTTACCAGCCGTGTTCTGTAACCGGGCTGGCTGGTGTGCTCCTGCTGAAATTTCAGTATTAATTTTAAAATACTAGTTTGTACTTGTTACTAAATTACGGTCTTGATTTTTTTTTCTCTGTTAGGATAAGCATGTACTGTATGAGTCTGTGGAGTTGAATGGTACAGCTCCTCTGAGAACTATTTATTACCCTTCCTGCCAAACTTTCATTGTTGTATCCAGCTAGTACTTTTATTGAAAACTACTGCCAGATTTTGCTTTTTTTTTTTTTTTCTCTGTTTAAGGCAGGCTTGTATTGTTGTTTGTTAGTATTAAGCATTCAGCTCATAGTGAAACTAGTATTTTTACCCTCACCTCTCAGAGACTTCTTCCTTTTTCCTCACTGCTGTCTGATTCATCAACCAGGTAGAGCCATCTTCCTTCTCCCCACCAACTTCTAATTCTTAAACAACTCTAACACTTATTTGTGAAACTGTAATTTATTTATTTATTGTTCAAATCGAATTACAATCCTTTGAGTCATGGACTGTTTCAAGACTCCTCGTCAGAGAGGTACAGTAAGTTTACAATAAACAATCATCACATGATAACAGGTGAATATAATAAAGCTTCATACAGTAATGTAGGTGCATGAGTTAGCATTAACAGAGGTATAACATAGAATGACTTCATATAACAGCGATATAACGTGTAATAACTTCCCATGGATACGGGGTACATGAGTGGGCATTGCCTTGGGGGAAGACAGTTGCCTAAATAATGACTGAGTGACAGTCTAATTGGGGGAGATAGGGAGCAGGGAAGAAATGAGAATTTTTTGGTGGGGTGGGGAATGTAGAGCAGTAGTCCTGATAGCGCTCTTCATGGTGGATTAGCTGTCCTAGGGACATTGTCTGGGGAATTTCTGGCCTTCTGTCTCAACTGGCCACTACCCTCCCCACATCAATCTGTGGCCATTAGCTAAAGCGTCTTTCTGCCTGCTACCCACTTCCCAACTCTTGTCTTCTTTCCTTGCCCTGAACTCTGAGTGATTTTCACTCTTTTCCTATTGAAACTTAACCGCCCACTATTTAACTGGAAGCTTGCTCTTGGAGCATCTATAGTTACTTACATCTCTTTCTCCTCCCCTCCTTCCCTAGGAGCAGCCCATGAACAAGGCGCCTCTACTGACAGCACTTCTTCGCAGCACGCTGCTCCAGATCACCTGCTGCCAGCATCCTTGAAACACAGCTCCTCCGGCTCCGAAGCAAGGTACAGTGAGACTGGTTTCAGAAGCCACAATTCCATTGGACCATAGCAGCTTCTGACTGATTTTAGTTGGCTCCCAGGCCATCTGCTTTCACTGCTTGGATTCACCAGCCATGCTCTGTAACTTCAGGCTGGCTGTTGTGCTCCTGCTGAAATTTCGCCCACCCACCCCATCCTCCACCCCCAACCAGTATTAAATACTCAACTCCCCCCCATTACTCTCCATGTTACTCATTGGCTATAGCTACTCCTGAAACACTTATAGAAAATGAGCAAACTTCTCTTAAGGGGGAATTGCTCACTGCAACTTTTGGTTGATCATTCTCTTCAACTTAACTTACTTTTGTCTCTTCTCCATAACTTCCTCCTTACAAGGGTCCTATTGTCAAGCCTTGGGTCCTTCTGCCATCAATTAGGATGCAGAGACCTTGATCCTAGTACTCAGTAATGCATACAGCTCACCAGATCCCTCTGGTTGTTAACTGCTTAGTGGTGTTATCCTCACCACACATCCTCCCTCTTCTTCCCTGGGCTGATTTCTTATACTTTCTGCATCGCAATGTCCCTCTCACCAAAGGACTACTCATTTATTTGTTCATCCTGGCACACCTGCAACCAGCAGATATGATCTCAAACCCTGAATCTGTGCCATTCTCCACTTTAAGGTTATCACCACCCAGCAGCCTTGACTTATTGCCCTTTGCCCACATGGGTCTTTCCCTCTTCTTACATTATTAACCCTGTCCTAGCGTAATAAAACCATCCTTCTCCTGCTGCGTTCCAAATAAATACACAAATTACCTTTCCTCCTCCCACCCTCTCCCCAATCCTGCTCGTGCCTCCTACTACTGTCAGGCATGTCAAACTAAACCCAGGACCCAGTAAGAGGCAAGAACTGAACCACACAATGAGGGCACTCCTGACCACCTAACCTCCTGCCCTAATTGGCTTAGCTCCAAAGGTCTCAAAGTAGCACATATGAACATACAGAGCATTAGGGGAAAATGGCAGTCTTGGAATCCTGGACACTGTATTACTAACCAGACATCCGCTGCATTAATGAATCATGGTTAAAACCATCCATACTATCTTACGAGGTAGCCTTCCTGGCTATACCTACTACAGATGGGACCAGGTCCCCAGAAGGGGGGGGTTAATTTATGCTAGAGATGGATTGGTAGTCAATAAATTAACTGACTTAAAGATCATCTCTACTGCAGAGTACATCTTTATCACAGTCACCCAAGTCAAGAAAATAACAGAGTGCATCTGTCTACCCCCAAATCAAGCGTCGTCCTATGCCGACTTCCTTACTGATCTGGACTCCCTAAGAAAGACAATATAATATGTGGTGACTAACCTGAATTGGTTTGGGCCTCTTAAAACATAGTACTAAGCTGCCCTACTGGACTGTAAACTGGAGCAACTCCTCAATGATCCCACAAGACTGAATATGAAGTCAGGCAAGCACACTCTCCTAGATTGGATACTAACTAATATCAAATTCTTTTAAGGTCACTGGAGTCCTCCGTGATGCACTCAGTGACCATTCTCTGACTTTTGCGTCTGGAAGAATAATTCTGCATCCCCCACCCCCAAAATCCATAAAACTAGGGACCTAACCAACTTTGTTGCTGAAGCCTTCTGCTTAAGTCTCGCTGCAGCTGACAGGTTACCAGTAACCTCCTTTCCTGACATAAACCTAGCATTAAAATATCTTGTCAGTACCTTCACCTCCATCCTTGACAACCATGCTCCCCACAACCACGAAGATCAAAAGGCTCCCACTCTTCTTGGCTCACACAGGAACTGAGGCACCTCATGTGCTCTGTGACAAAGCATGGCATGCCTTCAAAATTTCTAGACTCCACTCTGACTGGAACATTTACTGCCATCTCGTAATATTTGTAAATCTAAGATAGGCAAAGCCAAAGGGAGCATTGCTGTCACTACAAGAACACCACCTCTCCAACCCTAAATGTTTCTGGAAGGAAATCGGTGCACTCCTAAAGGGTAATGAAGGATCTTCCCCAGTCAATGACAGAAAGGCTCCACACTATCCTCACTCATAGAAATAGTGGCAAGGCTGAACCACTTCTATACAGTCCTTGATCTCTACAAAACCGACCTTCCTGTTAATTGTCCTATGCCAGGCTAGCCACCTGGAATTTCTCACCCACTCTTCCACTAAAAATAGTGGTCTTTAAATTGCTAAGGAGACTTAACCCTGACAGCTCATCAGGGTTTGACTCTACCACCCAAATTTCTTGACATAGGTGCACTTGAACTTGCCACCCAATCTCCTGCCTAATTAATAGATCCTTCTTCCGTAAATCATCCCAGACAAATGGAAAACCAGTATTCGTCCCAGTACATAAAAGTGGTCTGACCAACCTTATCGAAAATTATAGACCCATATCTATCTTGTGTCCAATTGCTAAAATCCAAGAAAGAATACTTTATAATCAACTGTCATCCTACCTTGAATAGACCAGTGCCCTCACTAGTAACCAAGCATGGCTTTCGAATCGCATGGGACAGAATCTGCTCTGAGGGTCACCACTGATGTATTCCAAGCTGTGGACCAGGGCAGAACCACTGGTGCAGTCTTTGTCCACCTAACAAGGCATTCAACCTAGTCAACCACTTACTTCTCATCTTTAAGCTTTGCCACCTTGGTCTTGACAAAACTCTCTCGGGTCTCTACTTAGAGAATAGGTTTCAGAGTGTCAAATGGGCTGGTACCATCTCAACCTTATCTCCTATCACCGACGGATTCCCCAGGGATCTATCCTTGGGCCTCTTATTCTCAATATTCATTAATGACCTTCCTCTGAATTGTGGAGGGCATCGGTTCAACTATATCGGATGATGTCATCTTCATGGATCTTCCTGTGACATCTCAAGTATTAACTCTGACCTAACAAATGACTTTTATATGCTAGAAATATGGTTTTAAAATAACCTACTAGTTCTGAACACAAAAGACAAAATCCATGTTCCACCATACCTGCTTTGACACAACTCTCACCCCATCAAAACATCCACTGACATTCAACTCGAAAATGTTACTTCCTTTAAATATCCGGTGTAGTACTTGACATGCATCTATCCTTGATTAGGCTCATAACCTGTGTCACTAAGGCTACTAATCGAAACTAGGCCTTCTATATCGCACTGCTCCCTACCTCTCGAGTAGTGCAAGAAGCACTATTGCATCTGCCACCCTTCTCCCAGGCCTCTTCTACAGTGCCTCTATAATCCACTCCCCTAAGACTACACTCCTGAACAAACTCAGAATGGCCTATTGCAGAATTGTCCAATTTGCTATTGAAGTGGTTAAAACCATCCATACTATCTTTAAGAGGTCCCAGCTCACGCCATCACTGTGACCTGTATGAACAATTTGGGTTGGCCATCTTTCATGGCCAGACTTATACCTCCTTGTATATTGCACCACCTTCAAACTAATCACACCTCACACCTCCTCTGAGATCTAGCCTACTAACCCAGAAACCTTTCCTACGAACACGCAGGTCCTCACGTCTCCGATGCTGGGTCTGCCAAGACTCGCCTAGCTGTTGGAAGAAGATCTTCCCCTCTGCAGCACCACAAAAGTGGAATGACCTCCCACACTCACTACTCTCATGCAAGACCATTACTCTCTTCAAAAGAAAATGCAGGAAATATTTTACAAGCCTCCTGTCTGTAGGGAAGTGTACCTAATCTTCTCAAAACTTCTCCACCTGCTTGCCTATACTCTCTTGGTGCGTATGATCAATGTCTAGGGCTATGAGTCTGTACACAGTCAGTTATCTGTACTCTGCACTTATGTACAAATTGACTCTACTACAATTACATTATATGCTTATATCAACCTTACTGTTTGTTCACCTATGTTGCAATTGACATCTGTAATTTGTACCATCTCCCAATGAATGGGATGGCTAGTCTAGTCCATGAATATATATAATTGTCCAATGATTCTTGTAGAGAATTATCTGTATCTGTACTGTTTTCTTATGCTTGGAACATTTGGTTCCCCAGGACGCCCTGAAAAGGGACTTGACTGTCTCAGAGGGCCCACCTGGTCATCAAAATTTAAATAGCTAAATAAATAAATTGTTGCTTTAGTAACAACCGTAACTGATGCATTAAATTTCCTTACTTTTTCAGATAGTATAATCATATCCTTATTTGTCTGTGAGAGCGCAGAGCCCTCTAGGGCCCTGCCCTCTCATTCCTCCATAGATATGTATATTTATGTACAAAATACGACAAACGCAGCCAAGTCGATGCCTAAAATACCCAATTTCATGCGAGGACCAGGTTGCAGGTAACTGACAAAGTATATTTCATTTGAAGAGCTTCAACAAAAGGAAAATCAGAGCATTCTACAATGTTTGGCATTGTACTGTAAGTGTTTTGACTAAGAAAAGTTAAAAGCAAGTATGACTATTTTCATGAAAGCGTAGAAAACAACTAAGCCAAGGGTGAAAATTTAAGTTTTCATGCCACAATTCTACAACAAGCAATTAACAAAATTAGAAATGGTTTTCTTCCAAGACAAGGGATAAGTTAATCAACAACAACCATAAAACTAAAAAGCCCCAGCGAGATTTGGTTCTCTGTCTTAGCTTTAACCTTGGAGCCTACAAAGTTTATATACAAAAAAGAAAAAAGGTCAGCCATTACTTCAAATTCAGCTGACAAAGCTGAAGAAGCAGATTGGGAACAAATTTCAAAGCAAAAAGACTGGCCAAAATGTTTTTAAATTCTGCACTGCAAAATAATGAACAACATAAGCTTAGTAATTCTACAAAAAGCTGCAGCTAAAAATCATGTAATTTGGGTTTGGGCAAAAGAAACTAAGACAACAGACCTTGCCATTTGAAAACTGCTGTAGTCAATAGGCCTAAATAAGATCAAAATCCCACCTAAAGTTTGGCAGACCATGGTTTAAAAAAAAAAAAAAAAAATACCAGCCAGCCAACAAAAAACTACTTCTAGTATAGGATATGAAGCTACAGATTTAAACAGCAGTGATGAGACTTTCTAGGCTGCAACTAAAGAATCAATAGGTTTTGAAAGAGCAGCAGTTTCTGGAGCAGAATCCTCTTGCAAGGAAGCAAAAGAGGACATGCCTCCATCATGGGCAATCTAGTTCTCTACAACTGGCTGTTCAAAAGTTACATTTACCTGATTCATTAGAAAACTAAATTCTACAGTGGCCAGAAGGGAAAAAATGGAATGTGAAATTAAAAGAATTAATGAGCTGGAAGAGGAGAGACAAATCTGAAGTAGAAGATGAGTTACAGCCTACGTTAAAAGATATAAAGATGTAAAAAAAAAGAACTGTACCTCCCTTGAAAATAAAGTGGATGATGAAGAAAATCATCCAAGATGAAAGAATATTAGAATATTTGGTATCCTTACTAACTGGGAAAAGAATTGTATAGTTCTGGACATTGTGAAATATCTTTTTCTACATTATTGGGTCAAGAGCAAAATCTACCAGTCCATAGACAAAGCTTGCTGGTTGGCTTTTAGGAAAGATAAAACATCATGTCCGTGATGGTAAAACTGTTAACTTCAGAAGGAAAGGACATCATCATCATCATCATCATCATCATGCAAGCCTTTTACAAGACAAAAAGCCTTAAATTCGAGACCAGCAAATTTACCTGAAACATGACTTTTCAAAACCTCTTTGGGACTTGAGGAGACATTACTGGACTTTGCAACAGTTTTATGGAAAGGAGACAAAACCATTATATTATTTACCCTGCAAAGCTTAGTTATTTTGAATGGCCAGACACTAGTTTACAGTAATGTAAAAGCCCATGAGGATCTTAAAATCCGATTGCCAAATATGTTTACAACTTTTAAATGTGAGTAACAGTAAGAAGTGTCCATAAAGGATAACTGGGGCAGAAGGTGGGGGAATGTATGTTTTATGTATATATGTACAGAGGAGAGAGACTAGCCTGAGGAAGGGCGCCTGTACCTAAGGAAGTTTAGGATATGCCAGAATTGAGTCTTTGGCATAATGTGTGGGTGAGGAGTGCACAAGGTTGGGGTCAATATTCTGATGGAGGAAAAAGGCTTATATGATTTATTATGCTTATTATGTTGTCCATCGTGTTTGCCATTGCTTTTATTATAAGGTTGCAAGGTTATTTCTGCAAAAGATGGTTGCATGTAGAAGCGGGTCTACTTTAACCCAAAATTCAACTCTTCCCCTTAGATTCTCCTATGGTTTTGGCTTTAGTGGATGGTACCTGGAATATTAATAGAATACATTCCCAGCTAAAAATATAGAATATTTAATAGAATAAAAAAAAATGAAGCTGGATTTTGCTTTTCTGCAAGACATTTTCCTGAATGAGGAAATTAAAAAAAAAAAAAAAAAAAACCTGGGAAAATAGTTTCTAAAGTACTGTATTCAATAAGTAAGGAAAAAAGTGCAGGAGGGCCATAATTTTTAGTAGGAGTTTCAAAGGGAAGATTATTGATCAAATAACAGATACTAATGAGCGAATAGTGTTGATTAAAATATAACTTTATGGCAAAGAAATGGTTATAGGATCTGTTTATGCACCATTTATAGGGTACAGTAATTTTTGACAAATTAGAAAGTTATGTATATGGAACTGCCCTATATGGTGATTGGAGGAGACTTCAACACAGTGTGTGATCCTAAGATAGACAAATTCTTCACAACCTGATATACAAGGTGGAGTGGAAAGGATGAGAAGGGACTTGGCAAGGTTGGAGGAATGGTCAAATGTATGGCAGCTTAGATTTAATGCAAAGAAGTGCAAGTAATGCACCTGGAAACAAAACCAGGGAAGAGTACACACTGGGGGAGGGAGGGTGAGATACTGACAACAAAAATGGAAAGGGACCTGGAGGTAGTTATGTCAGATTACTTAAAGGTGGGCAAGCAATGTGAGAAGGGAGTAAGGAGGCTGGGGGATACTGGGATGCATAGGGACAAGCATCACCAGTACAAAACAGGAACTTGTTATCCTCTGTACAGACAGTTGGTGAGACCCCATCTGAGTACTGTGTGCAGTTCTGGAGACCCATCTCTGCAAAGACATAGACAAAGTGAGGCTCTCCAGTGAGAGCAACAAAAATGGTACAGGGTCTGCACCAGAGACATACGAAGAGAGACTAAAGGAGCTTAATATGTATACCCTCGAGGGAGAGGGGACATGATAGAAACTTTCAGGTACCTCCAACAAAGTCCAAGAGGGTAGCAACTTTCAGAAAAAGATGTGCAGAACAAGGGGACACGGTTTGAAGGTAGGGGGATGGCTCAAGTAATGTGAGAGTATTTTTTCACAGAGGGTTGTGGATGCATGGAACAGCTTTCCTGAGGAGGTCGTGGAGTCCAAAACAGTTGGGGATTCAAGAATGCATGGAACAGACATAAGGCAATCGTGAGTGGGGGGTAGGAGGAAGTAGTCTGTTGG
Source organism: Neoceratodus forsteri (assembly GCA_016271365.2). Lineage (NCBI taxonomy): Eukaryota > Metazoa > Chordata > Ceratodontiformes > Ceratodontidae > Neoceratodus > Neoceratodus forsteri. Next base: position 73,892,876 of record CM057454.1, read on the forward strand.
TTAACTAGGATTTGCAGCTTTTCCATTGGGTAGAGGAATGGGCAAACTGTGTGGGCCAAGCAGTCTTTATCTGCCATCAAATTCGATGTTTCTGTGTTTTCAGTGGGACAAACACAAATCTAAGCTCTTGAATAATTTTTAACCTCTTATAATTTAGACATATGGCATATTTTGCAGAGGCAGGAAAAGGTTTTCAAACAACATGAAGTCTTGCTATATTATAGACATTAGCAGCAGTTTGATCCAGCTCTAGAACTGCCCGGGTGAAATGGTTAAAACCATTCCAAAACAGAATTTTGGCACAGAGCAGCTCTATCTGTGTCATTTCAAACTTGAACTGTCAGATTCTTTACTCCGCCTCAGTGAACAGTCGCTCGGAGATTTCTCCTTCTGCTACGGTTCATTTCTCGGTTTTAAAAAGTGTTTTCTCGGTTGTATTTAACGAGAATAGTTTTAACATAAAACGATAGAGTTCAAGCTCTATCTGTGGTAACCGTAGAAGTAAATGAAGGTTTTGTCTGTGTGGAACTTGTAAGTTATCGGTTCGGTTTTGAACGATCAGTAGTTTAAAACTCATTTAAAATTAAAAGTTACTATTTTGAGTGCGGTTCCCGGTTCTTATCGGTTCTAAAAAAAGCGGATTATTACGTTTCCAATACTCCAGTGACACGTTAAGAACCGATAAAGGGTGTCTTGCCTGGCACTGCCATTAAAAGGCAAGTTTTTGGTTAGGCTGGCATTATGTCTGAGAAACCCAAAAGAAAACCGGGCCCACTGGGTTTCAACACTGTGATGTTTGTGGGGAAGTCTTTGCCAAGGCTGACCCACACACCATTGTTTATTGTCTGGGGTTTGACCACCTCCAGTCAGACTGCCAGGTATGTAAGAATTTCCTGCAGCCACCCTGGAAAAAGATTGGGCAGGCTTAGGGGCGAGAGGCCAAAAGTCCGCTGACCCGGATGGCCAGCCGGTTCGGTGCCAGCAGACCAGAGGAGTGCCCTCTGACCGAGGCCAGACTTCCTCGGGCAAAGAAAAGCTGGTTCTGAGGAGACCAATTCCAGTAAAGAAAACAAGAAAATCAGCAGGTCTGGAGTCCAAAATTCCTTCTCCAACTGCTGCAGAGATAAAAAAGCCATACAAATTGTCCAGTCACTGTCTCAGGGTCCGTCGAACCACCACTATCTGGTAAAAAGTGAGTTCGTCCGGTCCCAGTGGTTCAGGATTATGATATTGAGAATTTTATGAACAGAGGAGGGAGGAGGATTATGAACAGTATGAATGTGGCTGGGAAGGTCTGGGTGTGCCCACTGAACGGACATCTCCCAGACAGACCTTTAGAATCTCCCCTATGCTGTCTGAGTCCCCATCTCATTTTATGTTTTATAAAAAGTTGCTGAAACCCTCCAGCTTCCTTTAGAAAGGCTGTGGATGAGCAAGAGGAGCCTGATTTTGTAGAAATGATGGATATTCCAGAGTCTAGGAGATTGTCTGTTCCTTTACATAAGTCTTTTAGGAAACAAACAATTAAAATTTTAAAAGCTCCTAATTCTGTGCCTTCTGTAGATAAAAGATGGACAGAAGGTATACATTGTCAGCCCTGATACAGAATTCCTTTCTCAACAATGCAGTCATGTTGGGGTAGTTCAGGCTACTGCCTGTGATAAACTAATATTCCTTGGCTTCACATCTTCCTGACAAGGATTCAGGAAGATTGATGCCATATAAAAACAGTATATGGCAGCCTCTCTGGGACTCAGGCAAGCAAATTATATGGCTTATGTAGCTAGGTATCAGAAATCTAGATGGGATACTGTTATGCAATTGGCCAAGCAGGCCATGGCCAGCTGGCTAGTGAACTAGAACAGGTGGCTGCTGATGGCATTGAAGCCTCTAGGTTCAGTTTCATGCTGCTGTGGATGTTAATGATGTTTCCTCTAGGGTCTCGGCAGCACATCTGTAGCTTTTAAGTAGGTTGGCCTGGCTCAAGTGTACTAGTTTGTCATAGGATACCCAGACTAAGGCTATGGATTTTCCTGTGGTGGAAAATTCTCTGTTTGGAACAGACAGAGAATTACATGAAGAAGATGGATGAATATAGGACTACTTACAAGAGTGCCCAGGCTAAGGAGGCGGCAAGCCACTCCTCAAGGCATGCCCCAGGGTAGGGGTAGGCCTTTTCACAGGCCTTTCTACCAGACTCAGGCCTCCTCTGCCTATGCTCAGAGGGCTTCTTCAGAGGCAGGGGCAGGCGAGGGTGGGCAGATCTTCTCCACCCCAGCCTAAAACTCCTGCGAAACAGGCACCCTGATGGGGTGCCCAGGGCTAATTCTCCTGTGACCAGTGGGGGCAGGCTGGCTTACTTCAGTCAGAATTGAAGCTTCTTTAACCTCAGACAAGTGGGTTCTGGAAGTAGTAAGCCAGGGTCTGGTTCTCAGCTTCAAAAGTTTCCCAAGTTGAGAAGCAGATTTTTCTACCTGCAAGTGCTTCAGAGACCCTCGCTCTGGAAACAGAGGTCTCATCCCTGTTAGCTCTCAGAGCAGTAGAAAGGGTTCCTCCCCTGCATCAGGGCGGGGTCTGTATTCAGATACTTCCTTACCCCAAAAAGACAGGAGAATGGCGGCCCATCTTAGATCTCAGATATCTGAACAAGCATCTTTTGAAACCAAAGTTCAAAATGGTAACTCTGGCAATGATTTTATCTTCCCTAAGGCCAGGGGACTGGCTAGCCTCCCTGGACCTCAGGATGCCTATTTCCATGTCCTAATCAGAAGATCCCAGAAAGTACCTCAGATTGAACTGCCCTCAGGTCATTACCAGTTCAGAGCAATGCCCTTGACCTCTCTGCTCCAAGGGTATTCTACAAAGTGTCTAGCAGTGGCAGTGGCCCCTTAAGGAGGCAGAGTTGCTGTTTTTCCTATCTAGGCGACTGGCTCATTGTAGGCCAGTCCCAGAAAGGTAAATCTCACCTGCAGGTCACTCGCAGCTTCTCACCTCCTGGGTTTTCTGCTAAACCTACCAAAGTCGGTTCTGGAACCAGTCCAGGTACTCACCTTTATAGGGGCAGAATTGGACACAAAGCTAGCCAGAGCCTTTCTTCCCCAGAAGGGTAAAGAATTTAGTGGCTCTGGCCTCTTCCTTCACTCTGCAGGTCTCTCGACCAACAAGACACTTTCTGCAGCTCCTGGGACATGGCTGCATCCACAGCTGTTGTGCAGGGGCCAGATTTCAGATGAGAGACATTCAGTTTCACTTGAGAACCTTTTGGTCTCAGAGAGAGACCCCCTTTCCAAGTTGGTCCCGTGACTCGAACCTTGATCCTAGCTCTCCAGTGGTGGCAGGATCAGAGCAATTTAGAGCGGGGTCCCCTTCATTTCCCTTCTCCGACTTGACTCTCATTACAGATGCTTCCCTTCTGGGTTGGGGAGCCACATGAGGACCTTTCCCTCAGGAGTTTGGTCCCCCCAGGAATCTCTGCTCCACATCAATTTGCTGGAACTCAGAGCTGTTTTTTTAGCTCTTCAAGCTTTTCTGCATCTGTCCACGACAAGGTGATACAAGTCAGAACAGACAACACCACAACAATGTGGTACATCAACAAGCAGGGGCACTCGGTCTTGACCTTGTGCACCGAGGCAATAGTTGTGGTCTCTGGCCTATTCCTGAACACTTCCCTCATAGCAGTTCATCTTCCAGGGAAGGACAATGTCCTAGCAGATGCCCTCAGCAGGATTTCCCAGGGCCATCACGAATGGTCCCTGGATCCTCAAAGTGCTGGGATAGTTTTGCCAGGTGGGGCATCCTCAGATAGATCTTTTGCAGTGCCAGACAATCACAAACTTTCTCTGTTCTGTTGCAGGCCTCCAGTGCTGGGCTCAGTTCCCCTGGATGCCCTTCTTCTGGATTGGGAGGAAGTTCCTCTATGCTTTCCCCCCTTCCTCTCCTATTCAAAGTACTAGTCAAAATCAGATCTCAGCCTTGCAGGGTGATTCTGATTGCCCAGGATTGAGCCAGGCAGCCCTGGTACCCTCCTTCTGTCTCTGACAGTCCATCTTCCCCTGTGCCTCCCCAGGAATCACAATCTGTTGACTTGTGCCCAGGGAAGGGTTGGTATCGGACCTCAAGGCCTGGCTCTTGAGGAGTTAGAGTTGCTGATTTACACCTCTCTCAGGGTGTTCTTGAGATCCTAAAGGCTTCCAGAAAGCCTTCCACTAGAGCTACTTATAGTTCTAAATGGAAAAGGTTTTCTATTTGGTGTGCTGGGAAAATATTTCCAGAATCTGCTGAATTGCCCATTTGTTAGATTACATGGTACATCTTAATTCCTTGGGTCTCAGACCAGCTACCCTGAGAGTTCATTTGGCAGCTGTGTCTGCTTTTGTATCAACAGGAAAGTCATCCCTCTTTCCTCTCATCCTGTGTTTCCAAATTTTTTAGGGATTACTCCATACTAATCCTCCCTTTGGGAACCGCCCCTGCTTGGGACCCTAATGTTTGCATTGCCCAGTTGATGCACCCTTTTGAACCTCTGTCTTCTGCAGAGCTTAAGTACCTAACTTGGAAAACTGTTTTCTAGTGGCTATCACTCTCACAGACGCATAAGTGAATTGCAAGCCTTGTCAGTGGAGACTGACTTTATTTCTTTCCACAGGGATAAGGTAGTCCTTAGGACTAATAGGAAGTTTTGCCTAAGGTGGTTTCAGATTTCCATCTTAATCAATCTGTCTCCCTTCCAGTATTTTCACTGATCACTCCTCTTCGGGTGAGAGGAGTTGCACAACCTGGATGTTAAGAGAGCTCTTAGTTATTATATAGAGCATACAAAGGTCACGAGGTTGAATCCTCCAACTTTTCCTTACCTATGGTGAGAGTTGAGAAAGGCAAACCTGCCACTAAGAGATCACTAGCCAGGTGGATTGTCTCTGTATCCAATTTTGTTATCAGAAGTGGGCAGAGCCCCAGTTTGAGGGCTCATTCTACCAGGGTACAGCTAAGTCTCTAGCTGCTGCCAGAGATATCCCTTTATTAGAGATTTGCCAGGCTGCTACTTGGAGAACGGTACACACTTTTACCAAGCATTACTCCCTGGATGTCCAGGCCAGGAGAGATGCTCGGTTTGGCACAGCTGTTCTTCAGAGCCTATTCCCTAAGTGGTTCTGCCCCTCCTCCATGGAGTACTGCTGTGTATTCTGCTAATGTCTATAATATGCAAGACTTCATGTTGTTTGAAGAAAAATTACTCACCTTAGTAATGTTGTTTCTTCTAATAGATCTTGTATATTATAAACCTCCCCAACCTGCCCTTCTCAGAACCTCTACTTGGTGGGGTGCAGGGCAACTTAGTGTGGGCACTACTTAAGTTCTTTTAGCATTTTGTCCCTTTGGGACTTTGGGGGCGATGTGTGCTGCGTGTGTGTGTTTATTATACTTATGTTCCATTTTCATATTATTAGAATGGTGTTAGTATTTCTGGTCCCTGACTTGAGTCTTGGGTGTTGGGACCATCAATGGTTGTTATTATTTAGGTAGCCATTTGGCTAGTGTAGGTTACAGCTTCCACACAGACCTTAGTGAGTTTGGCTCGTAAAGATCTGACAGTTCAAGTTTGAAATGACACAGATAGAGCTGCTCTCGTGCCAAAATTCTATTTTGGAATGGTTTTAACCATTTCACTCTGGGGCAGTTCTAGAGCTGGATCAAACTGCTGCTAAGGTCTATAATATAGTAAGACTCCATTAGAAGAAACAACATTACTAAGGTGAGTAATTTTTCTTACTCATCAGTCTGCAGGATATAAACCCATGCAAGATTAGACTAATATATTTGTTTCAGAGGAACTTTTGATCAACTGCAGTGCCTTGCCTCTATTGAACTACTGATCTCTGATCATAACATACTGTAATTCAATTTACAAATTGACTTTAATAATAAACAAATTGGGTAGAAATTTAACAATCTTTTGTTTCACAAAAACTTTATTACGAAAATAAAAATACAAAACTTTACTAAAAAACAATCCAATAACACTAATAAAAATAGTTGGGATGCTTTAAAATTCACCTTTAGGGGCATGTTATTTCAGACAGCTTGGAGAAACAATCACAGCAAAATGAAAAGAAATAGAAGAAAAACTCAAATTTAGAACTAACTGTAAAATGGGGACCCAAGTAAAAAGGAAGAATATTAAGAACTGAAAAAACTCATAAAACTTTAGATATTAAAAGAGCAAAGATAGCATTGGTCTCAGGACAGTAGTTCCTGGAAAAATAACTGAAAAAATAGGTAAACAGCTAATGGAATAAAATCAGCCAAAAGCAAAACATAAATAACTAATATAAAATTCATCAAATCGGAGATTACTGACCTGAGTCTGAGTAAGAAGATTTTTTTCCAATATTATCAAACTCTTTCTTCTTTAGAATGCTCTATGAGTAGGGATATAAGTTTGTCATGGCATCCTTACACGTCATTGATTCCATGACGTTTGATCTTTATTCAGGACTTCCATGACTTTCACTAGTGTCATCAGAATGTAGCAATGATGACAATGCCACAACATTTACTACTGTTTACTAATGATTTCATGAACAAACAATGAGTCATTAAAACCTCATCCATGACAAACTTACATCTCTATCTATGAGTATAGAAGATGAGATATGAACAATCTTACAAAAAATATATATCTCATGAAGAACTATTATTAAAACCATTACAGCATCCAGGATGATATTTACAATGCTTAACATGACCAAAGGAAAATGTCCAGGGATTGATGGATATATGTTAGAATATTACATTGCTTTAGAATCAGAATTAGTTCTGCTTTTGGAATTATTAGTTAATCCGATACAAGTGGAAGAGCGACTGCCATCTTCATTTAATAGAGGCATATATTACGCTTATTCCAAAACCAGGAAAGACCCACAGAAAATTGAAAATGACTGGCCTGTTGCTATTTTGAATATTGACTATAAAATATCGTAAAATAAACAATAGATTAATAGTTATTAAATTCCCTTATACATAAGGACTAATCAGGGTTCATTCCGGAGATCTATTCAGGTGGGACTTTACCAAATTCAACTTTTAACAGAATATTTACAAAGATCAGAGATGAAGGCCATTTTCTTTAACGCAATTGAGGCGTGATAATGCTCGAATAGGACTATTTGTTTAATATACTTAAATTGTCATTTATATAATGGGTACTGTACAAAGAACCCTTGGCATACATAACACACATACTGAATTCTTCACACTGAAAAGAGGGTCAGACAGGGTTGTCCTCTCTCTTTCCTGACACTGTTTGTAATGGTTTTGGAGGTTTGCTTAATGAAATAAGAGATGACCAAAAAATTGAAGGAATAAAAATTGGGGATGAAGAAATAAAAATTAATGCTTATGGGACTGTTTATTGCAAAACCCAATTGAAAGTTTGAAGATGATGAAAGAAGTAGTAAGCAGATTCTCCAAGGTTTCCAGGTATAGGATAAATGAAATAAAATCAGAGATCATAATTTTTGGTTCTATCATGCCAGCAAACATAAAAGCATGTTTGATGTTAATATACAGAAAAAGAGATGAGTTATTTAGGAACAGTCATATCAAATCGGATGTGAAACTATTATCCATTGAATTTTGATACTTTGGTGACTTCAGTAAAAATAAATTACACGGATGGAGCAAACTATCCCTGTCTTTGGGGAAAATTCAACTAATAATAATGACAGCTATTCCTTTTCTGTCCTATGGATTACAATCAATCATTATTCCTATCTCAAAAGTGGTTAAAACAAATTAGAAACATTTTTCACAATTCATATGGAACTATAAAAATCCGAGAATTGCCTGTAACAAACTGTACTTGCCAAAAAAGTAGGAGGGTTGGCATGTCCAGATATCTGGAGGCATTATGTGGCCTGTATTTCAAAAATGTCAATAAAATGGTCTCAAATGGATTTTGAACAGACTATAACAAACAATATAATAGGTAAAGTAATAGGAACAGCAATTGATATAAAGCTGCTGCTTTTCAGCAAATAAGAACACAAATTCTACTTGCAGTATAATTAGACATATATCTGGAGTACTAAATTATTTTAGTGACAAATCCAGGTGGCTTATATAATGCTCCAGGTAAGAATATGGGAGAATCCTAACTGCACAATAAATGGGGAAAAATTTAACAATAGTTGGGAATGAAAAATTCATAGTTGGCAAGATATAATAAATAATGCATTTTGACCATGGGATGAGGTCAAACTAAATATGGTCTAATTGAGAAGGGTAGAATGTACTATTATCAGATATGTAGTCTGTATAAAAAGATTTTAACAGATGAGAGAGCCCGTAACAATAAAAAATGGAATTAGAATTCCAAAACATATTAAGCAATAAATAAATCTAGAACAAACATTTTATCATGGTTAATTGATATATTAACAGAATCAGTTCAAGTTATATACAGTAAGGTAATAAATGGAAATAGAGCTCAAAGGAAATGTACATAAATCCAATGGTTCTAAGCGTGTAAAAGCAATACAAGAATATAATCTGTCTAGAGATAAATCCATTCAATTCAAAATATTTAATAGGACCTACTACACACCCCATAGGTTATACAAATTGAATTCTGTAACTGCTCCAACATGCTGGCATTGTGAGTAACAGGGGAAACAGACCTGCTCCATTCCTTTTGGGACTGCCAACTGTGTAGGGACTGGTGGACCCATTCTTATAAGCTTCTACAACAAATGGAATTCAGACCTGTGAATTATGATTGTAGATTTGCAATACTAGAAATGTATTGCAATTCACAAATTGATAATAAACTGTGCACAGTAATAAAAGCTAATTCTGTGGCAATAAAAATACTAAAATTGGAAAGAACCATCTGTTAATATACCTTTTCCCAAATGAGAGTAGAAACAACTTAAGCTATCTTTTTAATAATTTTTTGCCAACTGGGAACAAGTCTGTAACTTGTATAATAAGAAAATGCAGGACTAGGTCCACTCAGACTTTAAAGGTATATGTAATTTAAAATGGAATTTTCTAAGGTGCTCAAGTAATTTCTCCTGTAATTATTTACAAGAGTTTAATATTCTATTCATGTATGGACTTCTTGTGTAATTCTCACTCTTATCAGATTGTATGTATTATTAGAATCTGAGTATGACAACAAATTTATTAAAATTTATAATAAAAAAAACCCTCTGTGGGACTGTTCATAGAAGCATCTCATGTTGGAGTATTGTAGACACTAATATTGGATGCTTGAACTATACATATAAAAAAAAAAAAAAAATCTAAATTTTATATTTTTGTGTTAGAATCATTTGAGTATTTAGGAGGGTGTGGTGGGGTTTCGTGCTTGGGCAGGTAGTGTTGAATGAGTAGTGTATGTGTATGATTTTATTGTATTAAGTATGGGTGTATTATTTGTGTGTGTGTGTGTGTGGTCTGGGGTAGGTAGTTGTGTGCCTTTGGATAAATTGTGGGTGGTGGGGTTGTGGTTTAAGTTGTGGGTGGGTGATTGTGAGAAGTTTGGGAGTTTGTTTTAAGCCAGCAGCTGCTGATATGAATGTATGTTGGGTATGGCCTTGACCCCCTAGGTTTGCTTCTCCTCATCCCAGCTGCATTACTGCACCCTTCCAAGACCCCCTTTCCTAGAGCTTGCATTCATCTGCAGGGTAGTGGGGATTAAGAGGAAGCAATGTGGTCAGCTGACTGGGTGAGGGTGTTAGAGAGGGCATTATTAGGATGGTTAGGACTAGGAGATGCCCTAAGGAAAATGGGACCTATGGAGAGGTGAGATGTCTGGTTTCCTATACCCAGGAGCCCACCAGACTGAGTGGGTGGGTAGCTATTAGCTGGCTGACTCACTTCTTCCCCACCATGCAGTGTTTTGCAATGCAAGATCCATGAGAACAAGACAGATTTAACTTGGGTTCCTCAATCAATGTAACTTGCATCACGGAGACCTGGATGAGTGATTAACGGCCAAGATTTATCTTATTTTATTTATTTATTTCCAGATTTAAAAACAAGGGCATCAAATGCTCAATTTCATGGGTGACTCAGATACAACTGTTAAATATAGTACAAAATAAGTACATTAAATTGTAACAAGAACAGGTTGAGCGTGAAAGACAAAGCTGCTTCAAACATTCTGTAAAACATACAAGGAATTTCAAGTTATTATTAGGCATGTCATTCCACAGTTTTATAACATGAAAAATCCAGAACCTTTGTCCTTGAAATGACTTGTAAGGAGGAAGGTACAAAATTACCCACTTTAGCCAATTTTGAACAATAAGAATGAAAATAAACTAAAATATTAGACATAAATAAAATGGGTATTGAGTATCCAACAACCTTTGGAGAAATAAACTAAAATAATTTACCCTTTGCGAAGGAAAACCAGTTTAAAATATTGTACAAGGTACAATTCTGGAGCAACGTTCCTCAGCTGGATTCTCTGTGGTACATTGCCCACAGAGGATTGTGTATATATTGAGGGTGGCTGTCTGTTTTTAGATCTGAGCTGAACTTCACTGTGAGCCCAGTGGGGACACCTGTGCAGGGGTGTCTGGGTGCACATTGCAGGATTTTCCTGGTGTACTGACCTCCAGATCTTGAAGGTGATTTTCTGTGTGAAATTAGGGACTTTATCACTGATAGGATCTTGGAGTCCAGATGGATTGTTCTTGGTGATTTCAATGCCTGGGTCAACGATAAATTCTACGCATAAAGGGATTTCCTCCAGTTAATGGAATCACTGGAACTTTTACAAGTCATTACTTCTGAGCTAGCCAAAATGGACACACCTTGGACCTTGTTTTCTCCCAGAGAAGCTCAAGGTTGGGAATCTTGAGATTAACCTGGTCAGATCACTGCGGTGAAGTTCTCCTTCAGGCCCCCTTCATATAATCCTTCCTCTTTGAAGAGATTCAGCACTGCCCTATAAGAGGGCTTAGACCAGAAGGATTGCAAGCAGTAGTGGAGCGGGTCATAGATGTTGGCAACATCACGAGATGTAATCCAGAGAATGCAGTGTTGACCTATAATAGGGTTATTAATGGGGCCTTTGACTCCGTAGCTCCCACCAGTGTATGACCCGGGTCTCGCACTTAGGTTCCCCCATAGTTTGATGGGGAGCTTTGGAAGCTGAAAATCAAGGGTTGGAGGTGAGAACATTGTTGGAGGAGGTCCAGGACCCAGGAGGACAAATAGGTGTTGATGATTCATTATGATGAATATCAAAGAGCAATCTCCTGTAGAAGGCAGCATTTCTGTCAAGGAGATTGCAGCTAGGAGGAATCAACAGTCTCTACTCCTTTGTACTTTGGGTAGGTTATTAAATACAACCTGTCTTCAGCCTGTAAGAGTGGGTTGATTAGCTGAGTGCATAAGAATTCACTCGTTACTTCACTGACAGAGAGTCCTCTATTCGGGTCAGGATCTCTCTAAACAGGCTGTCACATATCAGCAGAGTCGGGCTTGCACCTTGTGGATATAATCGGCTGTTTTGGGGAGAGTTCGGCCTGTTACAATGGATGAGATCTGTGAGGGGATTTGAAGCTGCGGTCCACTTTTTTGTGAACTAGAACCAAGCCCCACATGTCTACTGGTGAGCTGTGTGGGTTTTGTTTAGTCTGTCTACGTTGAAATAGTTTGGTGTCCCCTTGGAGGGTCTCTTCCTGGTGGCATTGAAAACTGTGCTGGTTTGTCCCCATCTGAAGAAACCTTTGAACCCAGATATTTAAGCAAATTACTATCCTGTCTCTAACCTACCATTTTAGATAAGCTGCAGTGCCACAACCTTCTCAAAATCTTGAGGCACAACTCGTTGTTAAAGACCTGTATCAACCCCTCCAGTCTGGTTTTAGATCTAGACATTGCACTGAGATGGCATTGGTTAGGGTGCATAATGACCTCCTGAGGTGAGAGTTAGGATGAATGATCAATTCTTATTTGCCTCGATCGTGCTGCAGCACTTGATACTGTGGACTATGAGCATTTGTTGGATCATCTTAGGGAGTATGGAGGGCTTACTGGCACTGTCATCTGCTGGTTCAAGTCCTACCTCAGGGATAGGATGCAGAGGGTGATAATGGGAACCTTCTTATCATCCCCAATGCCCTGCTCTCTGGCATGCCATAAGGTCTGGTCCTGTCACCTGTGCTGTTCGCAGTGTCAGTTGTATTTGTCTTTTGCACCTGGGATGCCTGATGCTGTTGAGGTGCTGAATTTGTGCCTGTCTGAAATTCAGAAGTAGATGGAGTCTAGTTGGCTGAGACTTAACCGGACAAGACTGAGGTTCTGGTTCTTGAACAGGGTCGGGGAGGAGGAGACAGAAGTAGTAATGGGAGAGGTAGAGCTTTGGCTCACTTCGTCCAGGCTGTTAGTGAAAATCTGGGAGACATTTTGATGACTGGCTGACACTGGAGGCTGAGGTGTCTGCTGTAGTCAGGAGTGGCTTTTACCATCTTATGAACATCTGCCAGATTTTCCCTTATCCCTGCTGAAGTTATGCCAACACTAGTGCATGCATTTGTGATGTCAAGTTGGACTACTTGAATACTCTCTACCTATGAGTAATTAGAGGTACCCTATGATACTTGTAGGTGGTACAGAACACAGTGGCCAGATTGTTGACTGGACTCTCGGGGTCCAGTCATTGACCCCGGTCTGTGTGACCTGCACTGTCTGTGTGCCTGTGAAATGACATGTTGCTTTCAAGGCTGGTTTGCTAACCTGTAAAGCTCACATGGGTTGGGTCCTGGCTACCTGTTGGAGCTTCTGCATCCTCTCTAGCCCACACTCCCTTCGCTCCACCGAGGAGAGTTACCTTTCTGTCACAAGGACACAGTTGAAATTCTTAAGAGCTCACATGTTTGGGGTGGCTGACCCTGTGCTGTGGAACACTATTCATGGAAGCCACTGAGAGGCCCTTTAGTGGTGGCCTTTAAAGGGGTTAACTGCATACCTGTTTAGATAGGCCTTGGGAAAATATCTGGTCTCTAGTATTTACCATGAGCAGCAGCTGTTTTCAACTGTAATGATTGTAATTTATTTATTTCATTTGCATAAAATTGATTTTAGCTTTTTTTTATTTTGGTTTGCTTATTTAAAATTTGGTAAATTTATGAGCAGTAATGCCTGTTTTCACGTGTGACCAGATAAAACAAATATTCATACAATAGCAATTTAAAACAAAATAGAAAACGTAAATTTTAAAACAATTACAATTCAACAAATTAAACCATATGAAAGTATGTTTCATGCACAGTTGGAGGAATGGAGGATATTTTGAGTACAGAAATCTGAAGTTAATAAATATTTCTTGAGTCCATATTTTTGAGTCCAGCCTTGACAGAGTTCATTGTTGTGGATACCATGGTTTGCATCTGAGGTAGAGAATTATAAAGATTAGGTAACTGCTCTAGCAGTGATCCTCTAAGACTAGTTTTAACAATAGGAACAGTAAAATAATTAGATGAATATGAACAGGTGTTGTTCAGTTGAAGCCTAGGCTGAATAAATTGATGCAAAATATCTGGTACTTTCTTCAAAACCACTTTCCTGGCCAAGATGCCAACATGAATTTTGTACCTTAGATTTAATGAAGCCACTGTAATGTGCTAAAAAGCACACAGTGGTGTGTTCTCACTGGTAATTGCTCTGTTTATCTGCCTGTCTACACCTGTGCCGAGCCCTGAGCCTCTGGGTGTCAGATAAAAACTGACACATAACTGATTATCTGGTCACTGTGTGGATAAATATGTGGTGATGTAATCACTATGTGAATAACTTCGGGTTATCACATGGTGATTTCATCATCACCCATTATCCACACGGTATTCATCATAACCACTGCCTGTGCTGCCTGCTCAGCAGTACTGCCTCCAGTTTCACTTTCTCACAGTACTCTTTACAACCCAAGGAAGAGGGAGGTACCTAAAACAAACAGTAGAAACACTCTGGATACAGAAGTTGATACTAGCCCATTTACAGAAGAAAGGGTTCTGAAAGAGCTCTTAAACTGAAGGTGGACAAAGCAATGGGGCCTGATGGGCTTCATCCCAGAATTCTAAAAGAACTAAGGCTAGAACTAGTGACACCACTGACTACCCTTTAACAAATCATGGGAGGATGGGGTGGTACCTGAGGACTGGAGGAGGGCAGATGTGATTCCCTTCACAAAAGTGGGAGCAAGGCAGAAGCAGGAAACTACAGACCTGTTAGTTTAACCTCAGTGGTAGGGAAAATGATGGAATCACTTCTGAAGGAAAGAATTGTTGAGTATCTAGAGGCCAGAGGGCACAGGACCCAAGGCAGCATGGATTCACAACGGAAGGGTCATGCCAGACAAATCTGATAGATTTCTTTGACTGGGTGACCAAAGTAGTTGATCAGGGAGGGGCTGTGGACATGGCCTACCTAGACTTTAGCAAGGCATTTGACACAGTCCCACACAAAAGATTAATATACAAGTTAGCCAGCCTGGGAGTGGGTCCCAAGATGACAGCCTGGGTAAAGAATTGGCTGGAGAATAGGACACGGAGAGTAATAGTAAATGGAGTCCACTCTGAAAAGGGGGTTAGTAGTGGGGGCAAATTTAGGGTTCAGATAGACCCGGTCCTCTTCAGTATGTCTTTATAAGCGACATTGCAGACGGACTGGAAGGAAAAGTATGTTCTCTTTGCAGATGATACAAAGATCTGCAACAGAGTTGATGCACAAGGTGGGTGGAAAGGATAAGGGACTTGGCAAGATTAGAGGAATGGTCAAATGTATGGCAGCTTAGATTCAATGCTAGAAGTGCAAGGTAATGCACCTGGGAAACAAAACCCAGGAAGAGTACACAATGGGGTGAGATACTAACAACAACAAAAATGGAAAGGGACCTGGGGTAGTCATATCAGATGACCTAAAGGTGGGCAAGCAATGTGAGAGGGCAGCAAGGAGGGCTGGGGATACTGGGATGCATAGGGAGATGCATCACCAGTAGAAAACAAAGTTATTATCCTCTGTACAGACAGCTGGTGAGACCACATCTGAGTACTGCGTGCAGTTCTGGAGAGCCAGTCTCCATAAAGACATAGACAGGATGGAAGCTGTCCAGAAGGGCAACTAAAATGGTGCAGGGTCTGCACGGAAGACATGAAGAGAGACTTAAGGAGCTTAATATGTATAGCCTCGAGGAAAGAAGGGAGAGGGGACATGATAGAAACTTTCAAGTACCTCAAGGAATCAACAAAGTCCAAGAGGGTAGCATCTTTCAAAAAGAGGTGTGCAAGAACAAGGGGGTACAATTTGAAGATAGAAGGGGGCGGCTCAGAGGTAATTTAAGGAAGTATTTTTTCACAGAGAGGGTCGTGGATGTATGGAACAGCCTTCCAGAGGAGGTTGTGGAGTCAAAACAGTGGTGGAATTCACGCATGCATGGGACAGTCATAAGGCAATTCTAGGGGTGGGGATAAGAAGATAGGCTGCTGGTTAACTAGGATCTGCAGCTTATCCATCAGGTAGGAAATGGGCAGACTGGGTGGGCCAAAGCGGTCCTTATCTGCCGTCAAATTCTATGTTTCTATCACAGTCCCAAAGACTCACAAATGCACACCTAACCAAACTCCTTCCCCAAACTGGAATCAAATTTTAAATAAAAAGGAAAAAGCAATTATTCTTGTTTCTCAGCACAGCAACCCTAAACCAAACACAGCAACCAGGCACAAAGAAAAAACATGGAAATGAACTTAAGAAAAAATAAAATTTAACAAAAACTAAACCCAAAAATCCTGTTGTATAAATCAAATGCGTGGTGTGCTGGTGGGATACGAGAGTTATTGTAAGTAGACTGTGACCTCTGTAAACCTCACGAGTGGAGAAGCCACTCGTGAGGTTACCGAGGTCACAGGCTACTGTACAAATAACTTCATTATCCCACAGGTGCCCCCCGATATCCCATATTTACTATGACTACAAGATAAAGAGAGATCTTGTATCCAACAAAAGTAGTGTATGGAAATGTCATGTTAGGGTTTTCAGCCATACACCCCCATACCTACGCTTGTGACCCGTGGTCAGGAAAAAGTTTATTTAAAATGTTTGCATAGCAGTTACAGAGCAACAAAACTTAATTTGAGTAACAATTGGGAAAATATGTATAGCAGTGTGCAGGTAACCCAGCATAAGGCAGCTGTATTACCACTTTTAGGTAAACTCAAATGTGTAGCAAGTGACTGCTGTTCACAAACAGCTTTTTGTGTAGCAGTTGATGACAACTGTTGTTTTTTTGCCACGCTTGCAGCAGGGAGAAATATTCTAATTATTGCCAACCTGTAGGTCTGGGCTGTGCCCCATATATATGTTATTTGATGTAGGACCATATGTAAAGCAGCAGAGTTATGGTGCACGGCCCCAGACCAGTAGCTTGCTTGTGCAGGGCCCTGCAGAGAAGCCCTGTGGGAGGACTTCTGTCCAGTGGTCGCGGCCTTGGTGCTTCCATACAGCCTCCGTCCACCTCTCCATCCTGCAGCCAAGCTGGAAACAACAACAGAAGCCCCTGTCCGGGGCGCTCCTCCAGTGGTGTGGTGCTTCCTTACAGCCTCACCCACCTCTCCCTCCTGCAGCTAAGCGAAACAACAAAGTATGGACTCTCTGCAAGCTCCATCGTTGAATTTAGCGCTACCCATTGCTATCCTAATTGGCAGAGTTCCCTCACTGTTTCGCAGCAGATTAGCTCCTGCAATCCTGCTCTTGCTCGGTCTCTTGCAGCTATTTGTGCACCAGCTGGGTGGTTCAGTGTAAAGCTAAAGTTTGTCCCACCCACCCTCCCCATCCCTGGCACTCTTTTAATACGCTACTTGAAGCCCCTCCCAGGACTGTAATCTTGTTCTATAGATTCTTGCCTATATCCTCCCACTGGGTGCATTTTAGGCCACCCCCTCTGCGGGAGGGAGGAATACCTGCTGTCTTGATCAGCTTTACGCACTCTGCCTTTCTACTGATGTAACGTGTCCCTCCACTTGCTTTTGTAGCATTATCAGCTAACTCTGCCACTGTTATAAACTTTATACAAAGCACCCCCTTCCTCCCACCTAGCATTTATCTAACCTACTCCCCACAGAGACTTCCACAGACCCTATCTTTTGCCATCTCTCATCTATCCAAATTCTATGCCATATCTACTTCCATCTGAGACATCAACAGTCCCTATCTGTGCCGCCTCACTTATCTCAACTCCTTATCTCTACAATTTTCAACCCACTCTGTTCCACTATCAAATTCCCTCTTCCATGTCACCCTCCATGTTCCTCTTCTCCTTGCCTTCTTCACCCTGTCTTCCCTCCCCTTCATCACTCCCATCCTCTCCCTCTCCCCTCCTCCTCATGCCTGCCTTCCTTATTACACTTCCCTGGTGAGCTGCAGCAAGCATCCTCTATCGTACTAGATCCCACTTGGCCTCCCTACTGCATCTCTAGGCTTCCGCCTTCAATAAACTTAAGACTGGCAGTCGCTTTCTTATCCTCGACAGCCAAAGAACGGGCAGGCCATCCTCACTCGCCATTTATAACTCTTCTGCTTATCACTGCAGGTGACATCAACCAAACCCGGTCCCCACACATCTCCTCTCAGTATTGCCAAAAGGACTTAGACTCCTTCACCTTAATGTCAAAGCCTCCTCTCAAAATTGATGATCTATAGCCATTGGTACCACCTCAAACCCTCTATCCTCACACTATCAGAGTCTTGGTTCAGCTCTAAATTCATGACTCTGCCATCACCAACCCGATTACCCCTCATCGTCAGGACCATAAGTCAGGGTGGTGGTGTTACCATGTACATATCTTCTTCTTTCAACTACTCTGTCTGCCTCTCCGTGACACCTCCCTCTGCATACAAGATGCTTCTGATAAAACCTTCCTTCCCTTCTCCCTTCCTATCTTTGTAGGCAGTGTTTACTGCTTCCTAATCTCCCAGTCTCCACCCTGTCCTCTGTCACGATTTACTCTCCTCTGTCTGCACCCTTGCTGCTCCTGGTGAGCTTTTCCTCCTAGGGACTTCAACATAAATTGGCTGGCCAATACACAGTCAAGTCTGCGCCCATGTCTCTTCTCTTAACCTAAAAGCGACTTATTATTGCGCAATGCACCCTAATTACAAGTCAGGCAATCACTTACTAATCAACTGGATACTGACCTCGCTTTACCCACTGAGTTGTAAGGCTGACATACTCCCCGACACACTCAGCGACCATCATATGGTCTTCTAGCGTCATAAAATCCACCGTGCTAAGTCCTTCAACTATCCTCAGCTTTCGTTCTTTTTGCTCACTGGATTTATTCTCCCTTCATTACAATCTGTCTAACGTTGATTGGTCTCCCATGTCCTCTGCCTCCTTTGTCAATGCTGCCTTGAGCTACTTCAGCTCACACTTCCTCAAACTCTGGGACCACTATGTGCCATTTCAGAAATGCTAGGGTTCGTTGCAGCCACCTCCCAGGGTCTCTGCTGAGCACATCACATGTCAACACGCTGGGGACCAAACATAAGTTCGTTTCTAGTACCCCCTAAGACCATCAGCGATACTGTACTCTCCACAATACATGCACCAGAGCCATCCATCTCGCCAAGGCAGAGTACTTCCAAGCCTCCTTCCATGAAAACATCAGCAGTCCATCCAAATTCTGGAAGGTTATCCACACCCTATTCTCCCCCGCCTCTCTCCCTCCCTGTTCTAAATGTTGGTGCCACACATTAACTGTCCCCCCCTCTCCATGGCTGCAGAATCCAACTGTTTTACTTGTTGTGCCTCTTCTCTCTTGTCTGTCTCCCCCATTGCTTCTGGTAATCTCTCTAGTCCCACCTCTGCCATCCCACTCGCCCATCCTCCCCCACCGAGGTTCACTTTTAAGCCTCTACTCCTGATGATACGCTCCACGTATTGCTAACCCTGAATCCATGCAAGGGAAAAAGCCTGATGGCCTCAACCTAAATTACTCTGCCTTGCGGCCCTACTCCTGCCTCATGACCAGCCTACTGAACCTCTCCTTCTTACCGTAACTGTACCGATGCCTGGAAGTCTGCTACCGTAATCCCGTAAGACGGGGACCTCTCCAACCCTGCAATTTCTGCTCCATCTCTCCTCCCCACACTGGCTAAGCTCCAAGAGCACCTGGCCCCTGAGCAACTCTCCACTTTCCTTGACTCCTCCTCCTTTTCACCCCTTTCCAATCTGGCTTCTGTAAAGATCATTCCACCATCACCTCCTCCTTTAGCTCACTGACCCATTCTCACCAGCATGGATCATGGATGCATCACCTCTGCCATCTTTGTTGACTTGGCTAAAGCCTTCGACACGACTCCTCACTTCTCCCTGGGTAACTAACCACAGCTGGCCTCTCGAACCTGCCAGCAGCTGGTTCAGTCGCACTCATATGCCGGTCTCAGTCTATCAGAATTGGAAACTCTACATCCCTTCCCTCCCGATCAACACAGGTGTCCCCCAAGGCTCTGCGCTGGGGCTATCCTTTTCTCCATCTTTTGAATGACCTCCCTTCCAGCTGCTCATCTTCATGTATCCACATGTAGCAGACGACACTGTATTGTTAGGTAATGCGGTAACTTCCCTCTGAGGTGGGGTGTAGCCTTTGGCAAGACTTCAACAACGTCAAGCACTGGTTTAATGTGAACCAACTCTCAGTTGAGCGTCAAAAAATCTCTTGTCTATGACCTTGACTCCAGACAAACACGGTCTAGTTTAGTTAGTTTTTGTTGACCGGGTAAGTGCAGTAGACAAATTCTACCTATTTTCAGGCATGACTCGGGAGGGGTACAGATTAATGTCAACTGACCTTGAACCAGATTAAGCTGTTGGTGGTATTTTTAGTGAATGTGGGAAATTTGGCCAGGTACTGGGAAATTCTCACTTTTTCAAGAAGTGCCATGGGATCTTCAACATCCACCTTAACTACCACCAGAACAGGCAGATGGGACCTCTGTTTAACATCTCATCCGAAAGATGGCACCCCTCATGCTGAACTAAAGTGCCAGTATTGGGATATTAACCCAAGTGCCTGGTGTGGGGATAGAACCCACAGCCTTCTGATCTCTCGGCCTCAGAGGCGAGTGTGCTACCTGCTGAGCCATTGACACTGGTTCCGGTCATACCTCATAGGCGGTCTCAGTCTGTCAGAATTGAAACTCCACATCCCTCCCATTCATCTAGACTTGATTCCACACCTACCTTTACTACCCTCACTGGTACTTCATTGGATGATGTCCCTTCCTTTAAGTACCTTGGACTATGGCTAGATAAACATCATGACTTTGGAGTCCACATTGACGCTATCCACAAAAATTACTCCAAGCTCGGTGCTCTGTACAGACACCAGAGCTGCCTACCACACAAGCCAGGAGAGAATTTGTCCAAAGGATATTTCCTGTCCTTGATTTGGGATACTATTTACAGTGCTGCCCCAAAATCATCCTCCAGACTGGACACACTTCTTCAGTTCCTTCTGTCACTTTGTACTTGGCTGCCCCCACTTACTGCCACTGTGATCTTTATACCTCACTCTCCTTTCCCTCAGCGCCAGATGCCTATCACACAGCGCTAATCTTATTGGGAAGTTCTGGTTGGAACTGTATCTCCATACCTATCCTCCTCTGCGCATCCACATGATGCCACACTTCTTCGTGCTGCATTCTCGACAAGTTCACTTGCATCTGGAATTCCCTCCACTGGGCATTCAGTCCACCATCTCCCGCTCTCGCGTCTCCTCCGGAAGCACTCAGTTAATTTTGCAACTGCACCTAATCCTACCTGCCTGCCTTTTACCCCTCCCTGTATCCTCCTTCTACTCCCAGCCTAATTCAAGGCCTACTCTTCACTCTGCTGCTTCCCTTGATCTTCCTCTCCTCTTCTGCCCTCCCTGTGCTCCCTCCTCCTACATATTTGTCAGGTCTTGTCCCTTTACAGGGTTCTCGGCATCCTGAAGGTGCTTGTGTAGCATGTCTCTCTTCCTCAACATCTCTCTCCTCCCTTTCCTTCCTTCACCCTTCCATTGGTGGGTCCTCGCCCCTCACGGGGTTCTCATCATTCTGAAGGGGTGCTTGTTCTCGGTATGTCTCTCTCCCTCAGCATTCTCTCTTCCTCCTTTCTCCCTACTTGCCCCTCATCCATCTTTACAGGTTCCTTACCCCTTGCAGGGTTCTCAGCATCCTGAAAGGGTGCTGTTCCTAGCATATCTCTATTCTCCCCCTCCAACTTTTTTTTGCGGGTTCTAGCCCCTTGCAGGTTCACAGCATCCTGAAGGGGTGTTGTTTTCAGGTATGTTGCCCTTCCCTTCCTCCTCGGGTCTCAACACCCTGAAGGTGTTGTTCTCAGATGTCTCTCTTCCCCTCCACCTTCTTTGCCAGGCCTTACCTCCTCGTGGGATCATAGCATCCTGAAGGGTATTGTTCTCTGGATGTCTCCCTCCACCCCCAATATCTCTCTTCCCCCCACCTGCTATTCAGCCTTCTAATATGCAACCTATGACTAGGCTTACCCATTATATAAATTTCCCCCCACTTAGCACATTAAGGGTACCCCTCATGTTGGTGTACACTTTTACCCTTCTTGTGTTCACTACATGTTTTTGCTCTCGTGGGGTGTTGTCCTGTATGGTATTTCTATACGCTGTTTGCCTCAACAACTGGCTGGGATTGTTTTGCCTTGTATTGTGGGGGTACACTTATGTATATTTGTATATTATGTATACTTGCCTGTGCTTTTAGCCTTGTTGTATGTAGCCTGTATCTGTTTTACTTGCTCCACCCTTTATGTAACCCTCCCCGGATGCTTCTGGAAATGAGCTGTTTATAGCTAATGTTGTCTTTCCTGGTGAAACCTTTTCAAATGAATAATAACAAAAAGCATGAAACACCATACCTGAGGTGCATTGCTGTAGACCTGCAGCTTGCTTTGTGCAAAGCAAGGCCCTACAGGTCCTACTTGAAGCAGCATACCCCTGGTGCATGGCCACGGACCTGTAGCTTGCTTCACTTAGGGCCCTGCTGGCCCTCGTGAAGCAGCAGACATGTAGTGTAGGGCCCCCACCATTACTAGCTTCTCACAGGGTCACAGATCCATATCTTGTCGCTGTGGCCTTGCGAGGCCCTATCTTGACTGCAGATCAGTGTGACACCACACCATCATCATCATCATTTATTGAAGGCAAATTGAGCGATCTCTAATTTATAGCTGAATTCAATATAGAACAAACATTAGAAAATACAAAATGCAACACATAATTACATACACCGTAATCGAGACATAACATATTTGTTCCACAATTAATCAAACTACATTTTATACAGTGTAGTTAGTATCAAGTCACATATCAATTTACCAATAACAATCACAATGATTGTATACCAAACTATCTAATGAGGCTCTAAATCGAGCAAGGGAAGGAAGGGTAGTTATCTTAAGTTTTCCTGCAAGTAATCCCGCTTTAGGAACAGATGCAGCTAAGGTAAAATCTCTGGTTTTAGTTTTATGCATAGGCACTTGATAAGTCAACGCTTTAGATGAACCGAAGGAATGCTTTGGATATATTTTTACATTTAAGTATTTGCAGTAGATCAGTTGTAACTATTTTAAGATAAATTTATATACATACATATACCAGTGCATATCTGTCTGGACAGTCAAGGAAGTCCCAGATCTGTAGCTTGCCCTTTGGTCATGAGTAGGCGTGGGAGTTGGGGTTAAAAACCTTACGCACATATTTGAACTTTTAGTGCTTTATGACCCTAACTAAAGCATTAACATAGTCTTTTTAAAATGAATTCCCTTTTGGAAAAGATGTACAACAGCTGCCACCTATAGCATGCTTCACATAGGGTCTGTAGCAGAACTGTCAGGATGCTGCACCTGTAGCTTGCTTGGTGGGCCTTGTGGGAAGCAGTGGACCCGTCAAGTGGGTGCAGGACATACAGCTTGCTTTCTGCAGGGCCTATGGCCCTGTAGACCTTGCATGAAGCAGCAGACCCTTTGGGCACAAGGTCATACCTGTTGTGCTTTGTGCAGACAGGGTACTCCTGCCCCTTACCATGACCATGCAATTTTGGCATTTGATGTGGCCACAAAATATATTTTCTGAGAGAACAAATTCAACCTTTTTCTGTTCCTTTTGCAGTTCCTGTGTATATGCAGTTTTTGTTTGTTTTTAAATTAGTTTGTGTTTTGTGGGATGGTTTGCTACCCAATTTTTACTGGGACCACACCACACCAGAAGACAGCAACTGACAGAGATGGTGGGAGGATTGTGCCAGTTGTTAACTGTGAACCATACCTTGTGTTTGTGCGTTGGTGTTAGGGGCAGGGGAAGGAGAGTGGCAGAAGGTTGGTGAGGGTTAATTTAAAGGAATGGGTGGGTGGAAGAGGGTCAGGAAGGGACTGAGTTGCAAATTCCGGTGTTAGGTGTTGGGGTGGTGGTGAACAAGATCTGTTGAGCTATAAGGTGGTTGTGGGAGTGGCCATTGGCCACCGAAGAAAAACAAATTAAAGAAAAACCTCATGACACTGAGATTGGGAACTGGGTGTCAGGTGATGCAACTTTGGGGGAGTGGGGTGGGTGGGCCAGCAGCTCAGAAAAAACAAAACTTTTTTTTCTGTTAGTTAGTTAGAGGGATTGGAGGACTGTAGCTCAGGAAAGGAGATGGGGCGTCTCTGGAGATTGGGGGGCAAGGTAAACTGGCAGTTGCAGGAGTATGAGTATGATTGAGCTTGCGACAGAGTGGCCCTCTGGGTGTGGGGGGGAGCAACCAGGGTGTGCTCGACAGGAGGAGGAGGAGCCTGGAAGGTAATAAACGGTTA
Source organism: Neoceratodus forsteri (assembly GCA_016271365.2). Classification (NCBI taxonomy): domain Eukaryota; kingdom Metazoa; phylum Chordata; order Ceratodontiformes; family Ceratodontidae; genus Neoceratodus; species Neoceratodus forsteri. The sequence continues at coordinate 73,916,751 of CM057454.1, forward strand.
GTTAAGACCTCAGTTGAAGGAAGAGGTAGGAGAAACAAGGGTTTGATGATAGAAGGAGGAGGAGTCTGGAAGGATAAAGAGGAATAATAAAGTGGGGGTGAGGTGAAGGTGATTTTGCTGGGGATTCTATGACAAGGGTATCCATTGGGAGGGGAGAATAAGCAGCCCTGTCCAGGCTAAATGTATACCAGGTCTATCAGTACATAAGGCTAAATTCCACTTATACTGATGACATTGGATTGTGGGGATCCCCAGACTTCCTAGTACATTTGGGGACAAATGACTTGGAAGGGAATAACAAGTTAGAAATACAGGCTAGATTCGGGGAGCTGGCAAGGGTTTGTCACTCAACAGGAAGCAAAATTTCTTTCTCTGAGATTCTGCCGTACCAAGGGCAACTGGTGAGACCAAGCTAAAACTTAGGGGGTGAACAAGTGGCTCAGGGATTAGTGCAGGGTAGAGGGTATGGGCTGGTAGGTGATTGGGGGATACTTGGGAGGACAAGGTCTATATGCCAGGTATAGGTTACACCTCAACATGGAGGGAGGAGATCTTGAAATTAAAACTTGCAGGTTTATAAGTGAGAGGTGGGGTTTAACTTGTGAGGAGGTCCACATAATAAATTGACCCCAAGGGGATGTTTGAGGTACAGAGCTTGGGCATGCGGGGGGTGAGAATGAATATGATGCGGTCCAGGTCTAGGGCATGTGAGGGGTGAGAGTGAATATGTTGAAAATTCAAGGAATACTGGAAAATAATGAACAGCATAGGGTTGGGGGCTGGAGAAAAGGGAAAGTCAGGGTGGAGGACAATCCTGATTAATGCCAGGAGTATGAGTAATAAATGCCTGAGCTTCAGGCTAGTGTTGACTGAGGGAAAAGCAGATGTGGCAGCAATTACAGAGACATGGACCACTCAGAGAAATAATTGGGACCTAAACTTAGAGGGCTACAAGATATTCAGGAAAGATGGGGATGTGGGGGGTGCACTGATTGTCAGGAATGGTGTAGCGGTTTGTGGAGTTGAAGAGGCTGGAAGGGGTATGGAGGTGATTTAGGTTACCCTGCAAAATGAGGAGGGAAAAAGTTAAGATAGTGGCGGTTTACAGGCCCCTGCAACAGAGGAGGATCTGGATGATAAGTTGGTTGAGAACATCAAGGGTCACTGTGACCTTGGAAAGAGTAGGGTGGTGGTTATGGGTGATCTTAATATGCTGAGGCGGACTGGGATACCATGACATCCTCTGTAACTAGGAAACAGATTGATGGATGTCTTTCAGAATGCCTTCCTGGTACAAAAGGTTGGGAACCTCTTAGAGAAGGGCGGATATTGGACGTTGTACTTGTGGATAGTGAACAAATAGGACTGGAGGTGTGCAGTCCACTGGCGGTAGTGATCATGCTACGGTTTGTTCCTGCTGTATCTGGGGAGGAAAACCATCATACAGTAGCGGTTGATTTCAGGAGAGAGGACTGTGGGTATAGGTAAGATCTTAAGGGAGAGGTTTAACATGAGGCCGGATATGAATGCTGAAAGTTTGTGGGAGACCATTAAACAGAGGGTACAAGAGGTTACTAGGTCCTGTACTAAAGTAAGGCATAAGTGGAGGAACTAGCAGGCCATGTTGGTGGACTAGGGAAGTGCAGGAAGTGGTGAGTGGGGAAAAAGGCTGCCTACAAAAATTATAAGGAGAGGGGAATATGAATTATTGTCCAGGAAGGTTGCCAGAGTGGTGAGGGACACTAAGGCAGGGATGGAGAAAACTCTGGCTAGGGATATCTGGGGAGGGATTCTATAGATACATAGAGAGAAGGGAAAGTGAGGACACAGATCAATAGGATTAAAATTGTGGGGATGGACTCAGGATGCAGGGCATCAGACAGAGATGCTGAATGAGTACTTGGCCTCAATCTTTGCAGGGGTGACAAGGGATCCCTACAGCCTTGATGGGTCTGATGAGGAGACAGCAAAGCGAGGTCAGTCTCAGTCTGAGACCAGAGGATGGAAAGAGGATAGGGAACAGGCTGGGCCAGATCAAGGAATAGGATGGTTACATGAGGGAGTGGATTTGGGGGATCACATTTGGTATGGTGAGGAGGCCTAAAAACAGATACAGTAAGGCACAAGGGCTAGATGGTTTACACCCGAGGGTTTTAAGAAATTGGCGGAGGTACTGGCAGTTCCACTGGCAGCACTCTTTAACGCCTTTGTAGACGGATGGGTGCCACAGGATTGGAGGTGGCTTATGTAGTGCCTATACATAAAGGGGGTCTCGGGAGGAAATAGGGAATTATAGGCCTGTCAGTCTGACGCCTGTGGTAGGCAAAGTAATGGAGGGCTTTATCAAAGAAAGGCTTGGTAGGCAGTTGGAATGGTTAGGACACCAGGATGATGAACAATATGGCTTTGTCCCGGGAGATCATGTCAGATCAGCCTTGTAGAGTTTTATGACTGGGTGACAGGAGCCTTGCATAGACATAGGCCAGTGGATGTTCTATACCTAGATTTCAGCAAGGCATTTGATTCAGTGCCCCATAATGGATTGATAGCAAAAGTGGGGAGATGGGGTGGAGGACAGGAACTCAGTTGGGTAGATAGTTGGCTTTCAGTTCACAGTGGTTATGGTGGGTGGGATACTCTCCTCCTGGTGAAAGGTAACTGTCATTGGGGTCCCTCAAGGTTCAGTACTGGGCTACTCTTCATAAATGCCTGTGTCTCTGATATAGGAGGGGGTTAAAAATAGGTTGAGTCTCTTTGCAGATGATTCAAAGCTGGGAGCACTGGTGGATTGTGAAGAAGCTAGGGAGTCAGTCCAGGGGATCTGGATACCCTGGAGTGGTGGTCAAGAAGGTGGGGACTGAAATTTAATGCCGGAAATGTAAGGGTCTCATTTGGGGTAAAACCCAGGCCATGTATACACCTGGTTTGGGGGTCACACTGCAAGCACATTGGGAGAAAGGATTAGGGGCAGTGGTTGTCAAAATGAATAACTCTGAAAATTGTAGAACAACAGTAGCCAAAACAAACAGGATTCTGGGCTGTATAGCCAGGGGTATTACATCCAGAAGAGGAGGTGATCCTCCCTCTGTGTAATGCTGGTCAGGCCGCAGCTTGAATATTGTGTACAGTTCTGGAGACCTTGTTTGAAGAAGGACATAGTGCTGCTGGAGAGGGTTCAGAGGAGAGTGATCAGGATGATTCAGGGCATAGAAGGGAAGCCTTATGAGGAAAGGCTGAAGGAGCTTGGGCTTTATTCACTGGAGGAGAGGAGGGATAGAGGAGACATGATAGAGGTTTTCAAGTATGTAAAAGGAATAACCAGGAGTGGAGTAAAAGAGCTGTTTAGGTTAAAGAAGGGGAGCTACCAGGGGTCATGAGTGGAAGATGGAGGGGGAAATTATAGGGGGAGCATAGGAGGAATTTTTCACTGAGAGTGTGGTGGAGCCATGGAATGCGCTGCCTGGGTGGCTGGTGGAAGAGGGTACAGTGGGCGCCCAGAAGGGGTGGGACAGGTATAAGGAAATCTGAACAAAAGAAGACTCTCTCTCTTGGGGGGGCTAGGGAGGGTGGTCAGGCGCTTAGCAGCCACTAGGTTGTTGGCTTTGACAGACAAGACAGGTCATTTGGCCTATTCTGCTGGCTCTTAGTATGTTAGTAGGACTTTCTGTTTAGTGAATCATAGGAGCTTGCTTTTCTCCCATTTGAGTATGCACCAGCTCAGCATAAATAAAGTTATAACTTTTAATTTTGCTATTTTTAGTTACAAACAAACACATGGCCTCGCTGTCACTTGGTATGTAACCTGAAATTTTCAGCCATTAAATAGCTGTATCTGGCTTCATCTGCGCACACACACACAAACATTTTAATTGTGGATATTAATACATAATTTCAGTCATTATTAATACTAAAACTACTAGACCTGTTTTAAAATTGATATGCAGTTAGCCCCTAGGACTGAGGGTGCATGGCAGTTTTCAAAATACTAGTCATAGGACTGCTGAATCCTAAGCTGTTAACAGCAGGCTTGCTATAATTACACACACACACACACCAAGAGTAGAAATGGATAAAGATATGTTGACTAGTGACGTTGTAACAACAACATATCAAAACATGTTGCTACTGTTGTTATGATGGATATTTTTGAGGGCTGCGCCATCACAGTGGAATACTGAACCAGTCAGAGCAGTTTCACAATGCTGATGACATCACAGTGCCTAGTGCAGCACTGAAAGCAGCTGTTAAAATCAAAGAAAACAAAAATCTTCAAATAAAAACTATAAATTGTGAACTGCTGTTGCACACATGAATATACAATAGCCTGACCTAAATTGACAATTTCTCATCTTTGTGATTGGACAGAACTTTACAACTCAGTCGTGAGTTATGGTTCTACACCCTCACACTTGAATATATGAAATATATAAAACCTTATATGTGTGTGTGTGTGTGTAGTGTGTGTGTATATATATATGTGTGTGTGTGTGTGTGTGTATATGTATGTATATATATGTGTGTGTGTGTGTGTGTGTGTGTGTGTGTATGTATGTGTATATATATATATATATATATATATATATATATATATATATATATATATATATAATATGAGGCAAAAACTCTGTGTAATGCATCAGTTGAGTTTGTTCCACAGCGACAAAAGTGAGGAAATTCGATTTTAGGTTGAAACCACCTTTGCACCCCTCCAGCCCCCAACTGGAATCGGGGTGCGTGTTGGGGTCGCCAGTCTCTGTCACCCCATCACATGTGGAAAGAAGCTGAGGAATAGGAGACTGGGGTGACATTTAGGACCGATGACCCCAATGCACACCCGATTCCAGTTGGGGTGGTTCTGAGGGGTAAGGGGTTTCAACCCTAACATCGAATTCCTCGCTTTTGTCGCTGTGGAACAACCATAACTGATGCATTAAACAGAGTTTTTTGCCCCAATTTCCTTCTTTGAGAATGATAATGAGAAATAGTGAATGTAATGCGTGGCGGAGCGGGCCCCGTGTTCCCACCACGTGATGTCTTGTCCCATAGTAACATTGTGCCCATGAAACGCAAATCGTAATGCGCATGGTGACGCAGCTGAAACAGTACTGTAGACAGAAATGTTAAAAACAATGCAAACGCAAATGAAAACGCAAGGGTAACGACATGGTGGCGTAAATGTGAACAGCAAGTGAAACGGGTACGGAAACGGTAATGGTAATAGTAATGGGTTATATGGCTGGTTTTCCTCAAAAGCTGTATAGAGAAAGACAGTGAGTAGAAAGAATGTATGCAAAATAATGACTTTGGAACACAAAATGAGGACTTGGAATAGTAAATTGCTTATATCTCAGTAACCGATTTAACATAGAAAAAAATTTAAAGTCATATGAATTATCACTTTCCTGGTTGTTTTGTGCTTAGCCCTGGGGCTAAGGAGTTTTCGACAAAAGTCCGATCTCGTACTGTTTTCGTAGACACGGCCCTGAAAGGCGCGGCAAACGCCGTAATGTTATCCTATGGGGAAACAACAGAAGTTCGAGTGCCGTAACTTGCCTCCTGTAATAATTTTTCACCAAACCACTGAAAGGCACATCTGTGGGATGTTGGCTGTGTTCCTGGAAATTTCAGCCCAAAACAAATTGTTATTTTGCAGCAGGGCGCCAAATGATTGCTACAATGCGTCAGATGTCGTAATGTTATCCTATGGGAAAATGCGCCAACTTTGTAGTACTGTAACTTTGCCACCGTAATATTTATTTCAGCAAAACACTGAAAGGCACATCTGTGAGATGTCAGCCTGCCTCCTCCAAATTTCAGCCCAAAACTCCAAACCGCTCTTTTGCAGCGGGTTGCCAAAGAATTTCTGTTATTTTGGGTATAGTGTCGCAAAGTAGTGTCGGATTTGCTAAAGCTACCATAGTTAGGTTGAGGAGCTATTTACATGTTAAACCCAAAATTTTGCACCTTAATAACTTTGCAATCGCTCAACGGATTTGCCTGAAATTTGAATACAGAATCAAGACCCATATGCAGTGGGATCTGCAAAGTTTCGTGCCGATTGGGATGTCACGGCTGCCGGGTTAGCGTGAACTCGTGTCGCGTTGCTTTTTTGGAATTCTGTGAGTCGGCATACCACAGGTCACCACGGTTTACGTGACTGGTCCGGAATCTTCAGGAATGTGCAGCCGGCTCCTCGATGTGCCTTTAGAAGATTTCGTGAAAAATATTAAATGGTTCAAAAGTTATTCAAGAAACAAGTTCCCATTATAAGTCAATGGAAAGTTAACAAAAGTTCAATACTTTCACAAATGCACTTTTACTGTCACAAATGGCCCTTTTACTGACGATATCCGCCATTTTGTTTTCAGTTAGTGATCAGAAAAATGCTTGGCATTTAAAATTGAGACCTCTAGCAACCTAATTCTTTTGTATTCACCTAGTCGGGCCCTGAGGATGCTAGCCACGCCTTTATTTTGGGGTAAAACACCCCAGAAATATGTTTTTGAGATTTCTGAAAAGTACTTTCAAAGTAGTGTCGCATTCATGAAAGTGTTGTAATTTTTTATAAAAGCTTCGCAAATCACGACACTACTTTATACACTATGCCTACAAATAACAGTAATTCTTGGCATCCCACTGCAAAAGAACGGTTTGGAATTTTGGGCTGAAATTTGAGGAACGCAGCAGACATCTCACAGATGTGCCTTTCAGTGTTTTGTTGAAAAATATTACACGGTGGCAAAGGCACGGCACTCAAAGTTGATGCTTTTCCCATAGGATAACATTACTAAGGCGATCTACGCATTGCAGCAATCGCTTACGCCCTGCTGCAAAATAACGGTTTGGTCTTTTTGGGCTGAAATTTCCAGGGAACATAGCCAACATCCCACAGATGTGCTTTCAGTGGTTTGGTGAAAAAATATTGCAGAGAGGCAAAGTTATGGCAGTCCGAACTTCGTTTTTTCCATAAGATAACATTACGGCCGCTTTGTCACGCTTTTCAGGGCCCGTATCTTGAAACGTGTGCGAGATACAGACTTTTTTGTCAAAACATTCTTAGCCCCTTCATGGGGCTTCCATGATGGGGCTAAGTACAAAACTAGCCAGGAAAGTGGTAATACATATGACTTTTAAAGTTTGTTTCATGTCAGATGTTCTGAAGATGTGAGCAATTTACTATTCCAAGTCCTCATTTTGTGTTCGAGAGTCATTATTTTGCATACATTTTTCTACTCACTGTCTTTCTCTATACAGCTTTTGGGAAAACCAGCTCAAGCGATTACATTACAGTTACCATTACCGCTTTCTGCTTGCAGTTCCGCACTCCGCTTCACTTCACTGCCTTTCACGCTTACGCCACCATGTGCGCTACTCCTTTGTGCTCTACTATTTGGTTGCGATTGTATTTTAACATTTCTGTTCACGTACTGTTTTCTTCTGTTTCGCTTATGTCACCATGCGCACACATTTGTGCTTATGGCACACGTTACTACGCCACAAGACATCACATGGCGGGAGGGGCCCTGTGTCTCCGCCTCAAGATTATTCACTATTTCTCATTATCATTCTCAAAAAGAAAGGAAATTAGAGGCAAAACTCTGTTTAATGCATCAATTAGGGTTGTTCCACAGCGATACAAAGCGTGGAAATTCAATGTTAGGATTGAAACCCCTTTTGTACCCCTCCAGCCCACCCCCGAACTGGAATCGGGTGCGCATTGGGGTAATCGGTTCTGTCACCCCATTCTCCTATTCCTCAGCTTCTTCCCATGTGACAAAGTTAGGGCCGATGACCCTAATCCGCACTCCATTCCAGTTGGGGAGGTGGGCAAGGGGTGAAAGGGGGTTTCAACCCTAACATCGAATTTCCTAGCTTTTGTCACTGTGGAACAACCCTAACTGATGCATTAAATGAGTTTTTTCTTTATATATATATATATATATATATATATATATATATATATATATATGTGTGTGTGTGTGTGTGTGTGTATGTATGTATATATATATATATATATATGTGTGTGTGTGTGTGTGTGTGTGTGTGTGTGTATGTGTGTGTATATATATATATATATATAATATGTGTGTATGTGTGTATATATCGCTCTCTATAATCTGTATTTATTGAAATTTGTTGACTGGTAAGTCCACTGGGCCTCCTGGAGACGCTTTCAGAGGTGACCCAGGATTAGTTACAAACACTATCGTCTCAGTATGCCAACCACAGAAGAAAACATACAGTATGCAGCTACAGTATAGAAGAAAACAGGCGGGAGGTACAGTGCAAAAACATAGAAAAGACTGTAAACAATATGCGGGTTAATGGAGCAGTGGAGACTAATACTGAAGTAAAATACATCCATTGGTAAACTGCTTAACAAGGTAACAAACAAGGTGCAAGCTTATAGTTTTAAAGGCATCAACATTAAGTAGCTAGGAGGACTTTATCATGTAAGTGAGCATACAAATGACTGACACATTGTACAGGTAGATTTGTGTGATAATTGCACAGTGACACTGGCGAGTATAAAAGAGCAAGGGTGGAGGGTATCAACGTTGCAGTTGCAGGTACTGTGTTCTAGCAAGAGTTTCTTTAGACCCTTCTTAAAACTGCTAGAGAGGAGACTTCCTGTAAATGGTTGGAACGGCATTCCAGATGTCCGGGACCGAGTTTATAAGGATGTATTTCCTGCCTTTGTTGTGACTTTCATTTTTATTTTAAATTGTATATTTCATAAGTAAATATACAGGCACAAAACCTGATCAGACATCATCACAGAAGTATAGTACGTGCATTCATTTCGTGTGTGTGTGTGTGTGTGTGTGTGTATGCATGTATATCATGATGTGTATATCATAGTGGCAGTCAGGCACTATAGTTAGGTTGAGCAGGGTTTCTGTGTTAAACCTCAGATTTTGTACTCTAATGTCTTTACAACCATTCAACGGATTTGTGCAAAATTTTTCATGTGTGGTCTAATAGGTTACATCTCTGATGTGCCATGTTTTGTTCTGGCTGGTTTGCAGATTCTGAGATGCAGTTAGTGAAATAATGTAAAAAAAAAAAAAATCTTTATTGCCCTCACCCTTTCTTTTTTGTGTTTTTTTTTTTTTTGTCATTACTTGCACCCAGACAGTTTGGAACTTTGGTCTTGACATTTTCTGTAGAAAAGGCTTGGCTCACAAGTATGCCTTTCACTGATCTGTCGAAAAGATATTGATCCATTCCAAAGTTATTAAATTTAAAATTTTGGTTCTGAGCATCCTCAGGACAGAGTTTTGGATAGCTGCCTGGAACAAAAAAGAGAATTTGGACCATACGTAAAAGGGATACTTTTTCGTATGGGGCCAATCCTTTGCTTGAGGAAAAGTCCTGTTTCATGTGGCTATCATCTTGTTTCCATCCCCAAAAAAAAAAAAAAACTTTGAAAACCAACAAAAATGATATCCTGCAGAAACACCAACACATGTGTCTTGGTCATTGAGCACCATTGTGTGGATTCTGTACTTAACTGTTGGGAAAATGACCCCAAATGTGTTTTACATTTTACATCCTTTGTTGTGACTGGCTTCTGCTTTTTCATGTGATCATATGAAAAAGAATTGAGCCATACTGAAAAGGATCACTTCATACGAAAAAGAATTTGAACATAGGTCTTTGCTGATTAATATGAAGGATCCTTTTTCTTATGCTTTTTGTTCAGATGAAAGGATCCCGCCATATGAAACAAGAATTGGCCTTAGTTTTTTTTTTTTTTTTCCCCTGTTCTTTTCATATGAAGGCATCCTTTTTTTTTTTTTTTTCCTTTATCGCCCCTAGCCGCCTGCCACACCAGTTACTCTGCTTGGTCACGACCATGGGGGCTTCCAACTCTGCCACAACAGCCACGACCTCTGATACCCTTGGATTGCCCCCCCTGGGTGGGCTGTGGCACCCCAGCTTAACACCACAGATGCTCTGGGATTGCAGAGGGCTGGCCTGGGGCTAATTTCAAGCCTGCAAGGAATGTCATCTAGGCGCCTGGCAGCTTCTTTCCATTTTCCTGGTTTCTAGGGCGGACGTGCAAGGATGTCCTGTATCCGCCTCGCCCCTAGAGTACTGCTATGCACCAGTAGCTGCGGTACCCCGGCCTGCACCAGGGTCCATTGAGTGCCGGACAGAGTCCCAGTCATCCCCTGGAGAGCAGTCCACAGGACGCCCATCCTTCTCCCCCGCTGGCCCTTCAGTGACCCGAACTGCTCCCGAATTGCTAAAACAAACGAAATCCCACCACCGCGCCAATGGGCCGCCTGCATGAAGGCATCCTTTTTCACATGGGATTTTTATTTCATACGTAAAAAGATTCATTCATACAAAAAGGAGTTTGAACTTAGTTTTTTTTTGTTTACACATTTGAACTTCAACAAGCCATAACTCTCAGTATTTGGACTTAATGGACAAGAGTATATATCAAAGCAAAGGTCTTGATGAATACTGCAAGAATAACAATAACCCCCAAAAAAAAAAAAAAAAACATATCTAGGGGCAATATTTTAAAAAACAAAACCAAAACCACAAACATTAAAAATGCAAATTCCATAGGATAACACTTGAATTTTAACAAGCCAAACAACAAAGGGAAAAACTGTTTTGCACATACATGTAAGCATTTATGGAGTGATAGTAGCGCAGGGCCCAGAGGCTCCCACAGGCAAATGAGGATAAAATTATACTATCTCAAAGTAAGGAAATTCCTTGCAAAATAACT
>CM057454.1:73932500-73937500 GCA_016271365.2 Neoceratodus forsteri
AAAGGTATACCTCTTTGCAGATGACACAAAGATCTGTAACAGAGTTGATACACAAGGGGTGAGAAAGGATGAGAAGGACTTGGCAAGGTTGGAGGAATGGTCAGACATATGGCAACTTAGATTTAATGCAAAGAAGTGCAAAGTAATGCACCTGGAAATAAAACCCAGGAGAAGAGTACACAATAGCAGGAGGTACTAACGACAACAATAATGGAAATGGATCTGGTGTAGTCATATCACATGACCTAAAGGTGGGTAAGCAATGTGAGAAGTCAGTAAGGAGAGCCAGGGGATACTGGGGTGCATAGGGAGGGCATCACAAGTAGGAAAGGAAGTGGTTATCCCTCTATACAGACAGTTGGTGAGACCCCATCTGAGTACTCGTGCAGTTTGGAGACCTCATCTCCAGGGACATAGACAGGATGGAAGCAGTCCAGGGAGGGCAACTAAAATGGTGCAGGGTCTACATCAGAAACCATACTGAAGAGAGACTGAGAGAGCTTATATGTATACCCTTGATGAAAGGAGGGACGGGGACATGATAGAAACTTTAAGTACCTCAGGGAATCAGCAAAGTCCGAGGGTGGCATCTTTCAGAAAGAGATGTGTAAGAACAAGGGACACACGATGTAAGTTAGAGGTGGACGGCTCGGTAATGTGAGGAAATTCTTTTCACGAGGAGAGAGTGGTGGATGATGGAACCGCCTTCCTGGAGAGGTTGAGAGGTCTAAAACAGTGGGGGAATTTAAGCTATGCGTGGGACAGACGCAAAAGGCAATTATAGTGGGGTTGCAGGAAGTAGGCTGTTGGTTAACTAGAATCTGCAGCTTATCCAATAGGTAGGAAATGGGCAAACAGGTGGGCCAAGTGGTCCTTATCTGCTGTCAAAGTCTATGTTTCAACATCAGAGTATCATGGTAAATCTTCCTAAACTGGAAGCCTGGGTCTCCTTCTACAATCTAGATATACTTGGATTTATTGAAACCTGGTTAAAACCGTCCATCCTTGACTTGATGTGCTGCCTCACTGGATGCAGTTTGCTCCAGGTTAACCGTCCTTTCACCAAGAGGAGGAGGGATCATCCACTTTAAAAGCCAGCTGCATCTGACTGCCATACCTGGTGTTCAGCCCTCCTCTTGTGAGGTGATTGCACTCATTCTGACTTGGGTGGCAAAATTACATATTTTTTGTGTTTACAGTCCTCTAAGAGTGGCATATCTGGCCTCACTGATGGAGTCCATTACCTGTCCACTGCCACTGGGAAAATTAGATTGTTTTAATGGGGTTTTAATCTTAACTGGCTCGGAAAACATATAAATTATCTATCATATATATATTTTCTATGCAAAAAACTTCATTAATGCATCAGTTAGGGTTCTTCTACAGTGAAAAAGCGGAAATTTGGCGTTAGGTTGGCCCCCGACCCCAGCCCCCAACCAGCATCAGGGTGCGTTGAGGTTGAGTCGCCCCAACTCTCACCCCATCACATGTGTAAAGCAAGTATGGGAGAATGGGGTGAGGTTAGGACAGACGACCTCAACGCCGCACCCGACACGCCGCTGAGGCTGGGAAGGGTTCAAGGGGGTTTTCAACCCTAATCACATATCTCACTTTTCACTTTAGAACAACCCTAACTGATGCATATAAGTTTTTGCATAGAATGGCCTTACTTTTTAAGAAAAATAGAAAAGTAAAAGTAGTAAAGTTAGAAACATAGAAACATAGAAGTTGGACGGCAGATAAGGGACATAGCAGGCCCATCCAGTCTGGCCATTTCTTTTTCTACCTTATAAATGTGCCATAGGCCTTTGCTCTGTCAGTGGCCCATCTATTCATCTCATTTGTATTGCTCCTCATGCCTATCCCATGCTTGTTTGAAGCCCTGCACTGTATTCATAGCCACCACTTCTTGAGGGTAGGCCATTCCATGCATCCACCACCCTTTCTGTGAAAAAGAATTTCCTCACCTCTTAATCGCCCCTCTAATCTCATGCTGTGTCCTCTTATCCTGCTATTTTTCTTATATTTAAACATGTTAGACTCTTTCACCTTGTTAATGCCCTTAAGGTGTTTGAATGCCTCGATCATATCACCTCTCCCTCCTTTGCTCAAGGGTATACATATTGAGCTCTGTTAATCTGTCCTCATATGTCTTCTGATGCAGTCCCTGCACCATTTTGGTGCCCTTCTCTGGACTACCTCAATTTGGTTATTGTCCTTGTGAAGGTGTGGCCTCAATACTGAAACGCCAGTACTCTAGATGAGGGCCTAACCAGTGTCTTGTAAAGAGGATTATTACCTCCTCTTACGACTTGAGATACCCTGGTAATACAGCCTAACACCCCCTAGCCTTACCTGCTGCTTTAGAGGTCTGCTTGGATGATTTCAGGTCATCAGTGATGATGATGCCCAAGTCTCTTTCTTCCTTTGTGACTGCTAGCAACTCCTCCCAGCCTATAGGTGGCTTCAGGGTTCTCTTCCCTATGTGCATGATCTTGCACTTCTTTGCATTAAATCCCAGTTGCCACTCTTCTGACCATTTTGCTAATTTATCCAGATCTCTTCTCATTCAGCCCACCCCATCTGGATCATCTACTCTGTTGCAGATCTTGGTGTCATCTGCAAACAGACAAGTCTTATCCTCTAGTCCATCTGCAAGGTCACTAATGAAGATGTTAAAGAGGACTGGCCCAGGACTGATCCCTGAGGAATTGCCCCACTTGTGACTTGCATCTCTTCTGGCATTATACCATTTACCACCACTCTGTTTTCTGCCCGTCAACCAGTTTGCCACCCAGTTGACCAACTTCTGACCCACCCCAAGCCTACCCAGCTTATTTATCAATCTTCTATGTGGAACAGTGTCAAAACTTTGTTGAAGTCAAGGTAGGCGACATCAACTGCTCCCCTTGGTCCACCACTCTGGTTACCCAGTCAAAGAAATCTGAGATTAGTTTGACAGGACCTTCCTTTGTAAACCCATGCTGTCTTGGATCCTGTGCCTGTGGATTCCAGGTGTTGCACTATCCTTTCCTTAGGAGTGCCTCATAATCTTGCCCACTACTGAGGTAAGACTGACTGGTCTGTAGTTCCTGCCTCCTCCTGCTACCACTCTTGTGGGCGGGATCACATGAGCCCTTCTCCAGTCTTCTGGGACCTCTCCTGTGCTCAGAGACTCACTAAACAGTTCTGCTAATGGCTCTGCTAGTTCCACCTTTAGCTCCTTAAAGTACCCTGGAATGTATGCCATCAGGTCCCATTGCCTTATCCACCCTGAGATTAGCAAGCTCTTGGAGGACCCTTTCTTTTGTGAAGGAGTAGTGTCACCTCCTCCCCCTGTGTCCATGGTGCTGAGCTGTGGGCCCTGCCCTACCTTCTCTTCAGTAAATACTGAGCAAAAGTATCTATTTAGGATAGATGCTTACATGGTCTTCTCCTCACATGCTCCCTTTTCTCCATTAAGCTTAGCAATACCCTCCTCTGGACTTTCTCATTTCACTAATGTATCTATAGAAAGTCTTGTCACCTTCTTTTACTGTTCGTGCTAGTGTTTCCTCAGTTTGAGACTTTGCCTGCCTTACTGCCTTCCTGCTTCCCTTAGGGAAGTTTGGCATGCCTCCTATCTTCATCCTGCTGTGTTCCCTTATATTTCCTGAAGGCCAGCCTTTTGGCTCTGACCTTTTCTGCTACTGTATTTGAGAACCAAAGTGGTTTCCTTCTTCTTTTCACTTCCTTTTCTATCTAACACAATGGATGTTGCTTCAAATATTGCATCATAATGCTTGCCCACTTTGCCTGTACCCCCTCCACCTGTGTTTCTTTTGCCAGGGCTAGCTTAACTCTGTTGGCCATCTTATCAAAGTCAGCTCCTCTGAAGTCCCATATTTTTTGCCTTGGAATGGAATGATTTAGATTTGTAGCCAAATTGAACCATACCATGTGATGGTCACTGGCCCCCAGGTGACCTTCTACCTGGAGATCTGTGATCCCTTCCCTGTTAGTCAGTACTAGATCTAGGATAGCCCTGTCTCTTGTGGGTTGTTGTACCAGTTGTTTGAGCCCTCCCCTATAGGGAATCCACTATGTGTCTAATTCTGGCAGATGTTCCTGCTGGTAGTAACAAGTCTGTATCCGGCATGTTGAAGTCTCCCATTATCAGAACCTCCCTTTAGCTGTCATGTTTTGTATATCTTCTAACAGTAATGTATCTATGTCCTCCCCTGGTGTGGGCTCAGACAACCCAGTTCTTATGGCTGTCCCATTTCTGTTTCCAGGGTGACCACCAACTTGTCAGGTTACATTACACACCCAATGACTAAAAAGTACATTCACAACAGCAAGGACAGCCACCAAACAAATGTTAATCTAGTAGAACAATAGAAAACACTGTCCACAAAACATAAACTCGCACGTACATATGTCCCTAAAAAATGTATTATCCAACACATAAATACCTTTTATTAACATCTACAGGACATGCAGTCAACACCCTCCAAATTTCAAGTAAAAACACTAAACCGTGTTCAAGATATGACATCAAAATTTGAAATTTTCATTAAGTCAGAGTGGCCTAGTTCGTACCTGTTGAAATTTAACACACACAACTGAAAACTACATCCATGACACCTAAGACTGAGTACCTATCAATTTCAGGCCACCACCACAAGCAAAACACTGTCTGCAACACGTAAGTGCTCCATAAGATCTCTGCAAAAAATTTTCTTTGACACGTAAACACCATAATTCACATCTACAGGACATGCCGTAAACACCCTCAAATTTCAAGTAAAATGCCAAACCATTCCCAAGATATTCAATATGAAAATTACTAAATCCCTATTTATTCCATTATAAATCTGGCCATCTGGTCCTCTCCTCACGATCAAAGATGATCAAAGAATTAGCAGGTTCACGAACAAAGAATTAAAAATATAAATCAAAAAATTGAAGGAATTGTGGTAAATCACCACCATGGTTCGACAGAACGAAGCCCCTGAGTA